>OY720442.1:42436288-42704727 GCA_963082915.1 Dolichopus griseipennis | reverse complement strand
GAATTTGCTGAACGTTCAGTTCAAAAATTGCAAAAAGAAGTCGACAGACTCGAAGGTATGTTACAATTAATGTGTGATTATATTAAAAAAAATTGTAAAGTTTTTAAAAAAAAAATTTTTTATTTATGTTTAACAATTATTTTGCCATTTTCAAAATTAAAATATTTACAAAAATTATATTCAATTAAAAAATTATGAAATGGCAAAATGATTTATTTATTTTTTTATTATTTTAATAAAATGAAAAGATGATTTTTTATATTAATAATTGATCCAAATTTTTTTATTTTTTTGTTTTTAACAAACAATTGATATATAAATAAAGTATAAAATTTAAGAAATTTAAAATTTAATTAAAAAATCTGAAATTTAATCAAATTTAATCAAAAAACTTTTGAAAATCATCTTTTCTCTTATTAAAATATATTTTAATAATAAATTTCTTAATTGTTAAATTATATTTTGTTTAAAATTTAATTTTTATTTATTTTATGTTAAATTTGTTTCAATTTATTATAATTTGTTATTTTTTCCCCCCTTTTTATTTTTATGTTTTCCTTGATTTTAATTGATTTTTGATTTTGAAACACCGCACGCAAATAATCTCATAATGCTGTTGTAAAAAAAAATTGTGTTTGATGTTAACAATAAAAAAAAAATAAAAATTTAAATTGCATCAAATTTTAAAAACTTGCTGCTATTTTTACTAAAAATGAACATTTTTTATATTTATATATATTTTTAATAATATTTTGTGTGATGTTGTGTTGTGTTTTAATAAAAAACAAAAAAAAAAAAATTCAAAAACCAACACGAAAAACAAATTTTTGACTAAATAACACTCAAAAATATAACAGATGATTTACTAAATGAACGTGAAAAGAAAAAATTACTTCAAGAAGAAATGGAAGCTACTCTACATGATATCCAAAATATGTAAAAATAAAAAAAAAACAAAACAAAAACAAACAATTTATAAAAATAAAATTAAACAATCCAATAAAAATTATTATAATTTTTTTTTAAATTTCCTAAAAAAAAAAAAAAAAAACTCTTAAAGAAAAATAAAAGTAAACAGGAAAATTAAAATATTTAAGAAATTTTAAAACAAAACACTTAAATAAAGGAAAAGTTAAAATTATTAGACAAAACAAATAAGCAAAATTGAATTTAAATCTTAATTAAAAACTTAAATACCACTTTATACACAATTTAGCTAGATAAAAAATGTTTTAAAAATTAAGAAAAATTTTGAAGAACTTGAATTTTGTTTTTAGAAAATTCTATTTAAAATTTAACTGCACTTTATGTACAAGATTGATAAAAACTTGTGTTGAATATTATTAATAAAATATTTTACAAAAACGCATAGTACATATAAATGAAACTTGTGCAGGTCACTTTAATCTATCTTACTTATATATACATTAACATATAAAGATTAAAAAAAAATGTATTTAATTTAAGTAATTAATTATTTCTAAAATGATTGATTCTTCAAAATTAATATTAATTTTAAAATATTTTTTCGTTAAATTCTTGATTTTGAAAAACTATTAAGTTTCTGATTTTTTTTTTACATTTCTTAAGATAAAATCGTGCTCCCTAATAATAAAAGTAATGTAAAAAAAAAAAAAAGAAAAAAAAAATTAATAAATTTACATGATGATTTAAATAAGTTCTTTTAAATAACTTGAAAACTAAAAACTTGTACATTCCAATTACATATGAGTTAAAAAATTGTTTTTTTTTTTATAAGTATGTATCGTGCTATATTAAAGGTTCTTCTTTTTTTTTTAATTTAATTTTTTTATATACCTATTTATTTTTTTTTAAAATCAGTATTTTTTTCATTTTTCACAAATAAAAATTATTTTTATTATTAAATTATCATGTACTTTTTTAATTTATAAAATAATTTTCCTGTATACATTCTGTAACTTGAAAATTCCATTTAAAAAAAAAAATTCTTAAAATACCATAAATTAATTTTATTCAATTGTTTTTGATAGCTATAAAAGAAAATTAAACAAAAAAGACATTTTAGAGTATTTATACACATATTTTTTTTTTTTTTAATTTATACATGTATATTAAAATTATGTGAAATAAGTTACACATTTTTTCCTATAAAAAAAAATAATATTGCAAAAAATCAAAAAAAAAAAAATACAAATAAATTCTTATTTTTGTAATACATTTGTAATTGTTTTAAAATTATTATTAATATTATTATTATTATTTTTTTTTTTTTTTTTGTTTTTCTATAAATTATATTTTTGGAATTATTTTTATAAGCGTAACATTTAAAATACCTAGAAAGATACATTTTATAAAATACTAAATAAAAAAAAAATTGAACATGTTTTTAGGATTTACGTAAAAAATAAATAAATTCGGTATTTTATTCTTTATTTAAATTCAAAAACCCTTTATGCTCACTTGAAATATCCAAAAAAAAAAATATTTAAAACAATAAAAATGCAGTTGGTGCACATTCTTATAAATAAATTTATTTTCAATTATGTCCATTTAAACGCACACAACTTTAGATTTTTTTTAAAATAATAATTTAAACTACTTTTGAGATATTTAATTGTGACTAAATTGTTATTTCAAAAAGAAATACAAAATAAAATTGTAATTTCTTTAAATACATATTATATAGCTATTATTCATTTTGAAACACTTAATTAAATTTCTGAATCAATTTGAAATGTGTTTCTTTCACTTTTCTTATTTTACACATGTATATCTTAAGTATATGAGTTAATTAAATTTCAAAATAATGACCGAATGCTGCCTTATAATGAAATAAATATATATTTTCATTATATATATATATATATATATTTTTGAAATTTTTAATTTTAAAAGTTTTAGAAAAAAAAAATACAAACATTAATTTGCTATAAAATAAAATGTCTGATCCGCATAATTCCGTTTTTTTTTTTTTATATATAACTATTAAGTTAAGATAAAAAAAAATATTAAATATAAAAAAAATTAAAAATAAAGAAAATATATTAAAAAAAAAAATTAATTAGGTGCAAATTTACTTGATTATAAATATTTTTATCCATATTAATTATATAAAGAATTTTTTGTTAATATTTAGTTGCGCCCAACAAAAAAAAGTAAATTAAGTATTAAATATAAAACGAACAGCAGTACTACTCAATTAAAATTAAAACTTTATATTACAACATACTACGGTTTAAAGTAAAACTTCATATTAAAATCAATAAACTAAGAGCTTCTATAAGTATTTGAAATGATTATATTTTTTTAAATAAAAAAAGGTATCAAATAAGAAGCTAAAAAAAGATAAAAACCATTTTGAAATAGCTTAACACAATTATGTAAACATTCCGTTGTATTAATTATAAAATGAAATCATATGAAACTAAATTTTCAATAAAAATAATTCAAACTCACTCTTATTGTTTTTAAACATCAATTAATATAATTAAAAAAATAAATTTAGTTCTAAAGTAAACATTATTTCTTTTTATAAAAATTTTACATTTTAATTACAATACATACGTACATTATGAAATAGAAAACCTTAAAATTAACTTTTCTTATTTCTAAAATTTTTTTAATTATTATACTTCCATTTTTTTAATAATATTTATTAATATTTTAATTTTAAGTATGTAAAACATACCGTAAAATAACAGCTACCGTTAAGCTAACTTGAAAAAAAATGAAAGACAAATTTAAAAAATAAAAAACACTATCTTATTTTAATTTTTTAAAATTATAAAAATTATTTTTAAAATTAAGTACATATATATTATACATATATATATAGATATATAAAAGAAACCAATAAAATATGCAATAAAAAAATACTTGTGCCTAAAAATATGTAACAAAAATGTGTTTCACTCATTTTGTTTTAAACAATATGAAAAATAAAAGTTTTAAAAATATAAAATTACTTGTCGACCTAACGAGATTCGAAAGTTATTTGTGTAATATGTAATGTCATATAAAATATTGTTTATGTTTTGTTTTAAGTTAATTTTATTTTTAACCTTTTTAAAAAAAAAATATTTTTTTTTTCTTTTTTCTCTTTATCAAAAAACAAAAATACAAATAAAAATAAACTACAAAATGATTTAAACGATCTTCAAATTTACACAACATTTAAAAATTAAATTGAATATTGTTTAATTTAATATTATATTTTTATGAAAAATACAACATATTTAAACCTGACAAACTAATAACCGTCAATTGCCAACAATTTCTAAAAAAAATATCTACAACACAACAATACTTACTTCTTCCAAAATCTTTATTAATTAATTAAAAAAAAAATAAGATGAATTGATAATAGAAAAGGAGAGATACTTTCTGATTGAAGACGAACTGGATGCATGCTTTGTTGATCTTATATTAACTTCACAACGAAAACGTAGTGAACTATTAGGAAAAACAGAATCACAAGAAAAAGAAGCTGCTACAGCAGAAGAGGCAGTAAAAGAAGGCGCACCTGCAGAAGAGAAGCCCCAAGCAGAAGCTGAAGTGGTTCCCGAAGAACCAAAAGAGCCTACACCACCACCAAAAGAACCAACACCACCTCCACCACCACCACCACCATTCGAGTATGCTATTGACTTACCCCCAGAAGGTGCTGAATGTCCATATGTTAAGAATTCTGAACCGGGAGATGTAATTGTAGTACCAAATGAATCAACTGAAGGAGTACCTTCAACAACAGATGGAGCACCTCCAGCCACAGAAGAAGCACCTGCAGCAACAGAAGGAACTGCACCAACTGAAGGAGTTCCATCAGCAGGGGAAACTCTGCCACCTACAGAAGCAGCTGCACCACCACTGGAAGGAGGTGCACCACCAGCAGAAGGATCCGTTCAACCAACAGAAGGAGCAGCGCCCTAAGATGTAGCAGTTGTATAGAAACTGCACTCATTTTATAAAAGCACAAAAATTATCACTACCATTAAACATATATAGATTTATTAATGTAAAAGCATATTACATATTTCATAATTTTTTATAATTCTGTTGGCATTGGCGTTTTATTAAGTCTTAGATTTTAGTTATAAATAAATTAATAATAAAAATATAACGAAATTTTTCTTACATTTAAAATCAACTGATCACAATTACATTACATACAAATTTTAAATCAGAAAACTTCAACATAAATCATTATCTGAAAATTTTTTATATGTTTTCAGTTTCGTTTCGTAAAAAATTTGTGTTCAATTTCTTTGCTTAATTTGTTTTTAATAAATTTTTCTTTCTTTCCGATACTTTGGCTTTATAAATCTTTTGCACATTCATATTTCAAAAATCATTGCATAAAACCTGTCAAAACAAATTTAAAAAAAAAATCACCATGCAACTATGACTCATGGCTAAATTTTGATTTATTCATAAATATTAAACTTAAAATGAAACGAATTCATGTACGATATCAAAATGACAAAAATTTAAAATAAATTGAAAGATGAATTAATATTGGAAAAGGAAAAGTATAAAATAATTATGAGAGGTTTAGATGAAGCTTTCGTAGAATTGATTCCAGGATTAAATGAAGATTTTGATGAAAGTGGTGAACCTGTTGTTAAACCTCCACCTGAAGTCGTACAACCCGTAGAAGCTGAACCTGCGGCAGATGCTGCTACAACAGAAGGTGAACCTAAACCAGAAGGGGAAGCTCCAGCAGAAGGAGCTCCAGCCGCAGGTGTCGAAGGTGAACCAGGAGAACCTAAACCCAAAGTACCAACTCCTCCACCAAAAGAACCTACACCACCTCCACCACCACCACCACCACCATTCGAATATGCCATCGATTTACCACCAGAAGGTGCTGAAGTACCTTATGTTAAAAATTACGATGGTCCACCAATAGGATCAGAACCTGCTCCTGAAGAAATTCCTGCACCACCTGCTGAAGGAACTGCACCACCAGCAGCAGAAGGAGCTGCGCCACCAGCAGAAGGAGCCGCACCACCAGTAGAAGGAGCTGCACCTCCAGCAGAAGGAGCTGCACCAGCACCACCAGCAGAAGGAGCTGCACCAGCACCACCAGCTGAAGGAGCTGCTCCTGCAGCTGAGAGTGCTGCACCACCACCAGCAGCAGAAAGTGCTCCAGCACCAGCTGCTGCACCACCTGCAGAGGCTCCACCATCATAAAACGTTTAATCTAAATGCAATCCAGTTCTTAAACAAAATACAAAATAAAAGCGTTCTTCCATTGCAACGACGTTATTTTGTAATTTTTTTTTCAATTAAAAATTTAAATTTTATATGACAAAAGGAAAAAAAAAAAAAAAGAAAAATGTTTAGCAAATTTTTGTTTTTTAAATTGGCATGTATTTACTATTTTGTTTTTTTTTTTTTTTTACTAAAAGATTTATTTATAAATTTTGTTTTTTTAATTGAATTTTTCAATATTGAAATGAAACTTTATATACGAAAAATTTCGAATTAAATAATAACGAAACATTTTTATTACATTTTTTTTTTTTTTAATTTAACATTTATAATAATTAATTTATAAAGTAAAATTGTACTCTATTGGATTTTTATTAAAAAAAAATTATAAATAGAGAGTATTTAAATTATATAATATTAGTACTGTTTTTTATTAAATTTTGTTAACTATTAAAAAGTTAAATATAAAAAAAATTCAAAATAAAAAAAAAAATAACTAATAAAATCCAATTAAATTCAATTTTGTTTTATACATTTTTTCAAAAAAAAAAAATCTTTAATTTTGATAAGAAGTGTGAATCCAGCTCAAAAAAAAAATGCAAAAATGAAATTTTGCAATTAAAAAATACCCGCTTTGCTAAAATAAAACAATTTAAGCCAAATATAAGCTTATAGGTAATTATTAAATAAATATATTTTATTTTTATTTTAATTTTATTAATTCTCTTTTAATTTAATTATAATTTTACTTATGATTTTCTTTTTTTTTTATATTTTTTCATTTTAATTTCGAAAATAAAAAAAAAAAAAAAAACAAATATATTTCTACATACAACATCCATCTGTATTTCTACATATCATTACTGCTGTATTCATTTGAAAACTACTCTTATTTCAAATTGAATGAATTCATCTATATTTTATTATGTATACAGACGACCTCGTCTTGGAAAAGGAAAGATACAAGGATATTGGAGACGATCTCGACACCGCTTTCGTCGAACTTATTCTCAAAGAATAAGCAGCTATTTATGTTTGATGATAGAATATTGTTATACAAAATCCAAACCAATATTTTTTTGCAATTGCGCAATAAATTTTATTTTTATATAATTTGTGTATAAATTAATTATTAAAAAAAAAAATGTAAATCATATTATAAAAAAAAAAAAATTAAAAAAAAATGAAGGAAACCTATTTTTGTGGTTGTTTGACTCAAAAAAAAAAAATAAATGAAAAAATAAAACAAATATCAATTAAATAATTTAATTTATTCTTTTTATTTTTATTTATTTTTTTACTACAATTTCACAATTTTTTATAATATTTATAATGTAATTATAATTTTTGTTCCATCATAATTTATTTTTGCGCAAAAATAAAAACTTTACCAATATTAAGAAAAAAAAATATTTTCTTTTTTTATTTTATTATTTAAATTTGGAATTTATTTTTAATTATTTAAATTATTCAAAAACAAAAATTAATGATCAGCTTAAATTAAATTTTTATTTTTATTCCCCAAAACAGAAAACTACAACAAAGAAAAGGAAAAGTACAAAGATATCTCACATCAATTGGATTTATCAATTGCCGATATGTATTAATTTATAGGCCTTTAATAAAATATAAAAACATTTTATTTAAAAAACATTATTTAATAAATTCTTGAGAAAATAACATAAAATTTATATTCATATTTTTTTTTTAATATCAGTTACAATATAGTACAACTATTTAAAATGAGTATTGTTGCAATATAAATTTTACTGTATATAAATCTTTTGTTTCATCTAAGACAGTAATTGTTTGTCCTGATATTCTTCAATATTAATTCCGAGAGAATTTAGTTGAGCCTATATTTCATTTTAAATAATAATTTATGATGTTCTTGCACAGTTTTTCTTAAATATATAATTTCAAGGTACATAATGATAAGGCAGCTTTCTGCTACAACATAAAATTGAAAGTTTAAAATCTGGGTTTTAATATGTAATTAAATTTCATAAAAAGAAACTAATTAAACTAAAACTTTTAATTTCAAATTCTAAATGCAACAGATCATTTAAAATGTTTCCAAAATTTATAAAATAAATTAATTTATAAAGACTTGTTGATTTTAACTATTGTTTTGTGTAATTAATTTTTGTAACATATAAGTTCCTACATAATAAATATGGGATGTTTTCAATAATATTTTTAAAATATAATTTTATACCAAAAATTTATTTTATTAGAAATACTTTTAGTTACTTTATGGTAAAACTTTTTGATAGTATAAAAAAATCTATGATAGATTTGTGCTTGACTTAAAGTTCATTTAAAATAATAATTTTATTCTAAACAAAATTACATAAAAAACAAAAGGTGCAAATCCCAAAAAGTAATGTAGTCATATATATTCTCTTAACATAATGTATACTTTAATTATTATTATTAAAATAGATACCAAAGATCCTATTTAATTACTCCTGAGTTCTTGCCAATGTAAAACAGCAATTTAATCTATTTAATGTTAACAACAGTGATATCCAATACCAATTCGGTATTGAATTTCATCTTTTAAGTTTATGTATGTAGGCACTTGTAAATTTGAAAAGAATTGACCAAATAAATTACTTTAAAATTAAATTTTTTATGTTCATTAGGTATTTTTTCATCATAGAAGCTTTTAGGCAGGTGAATAAATGATAAATACTATCAGTGACTAGATAGTAATATTGAAATATTAAACTAAATAAATGGCATAATTATTTAAAACATTTATGTTTCATGACTTGATGTACCAGATTAAAGAACATCTTTAAAACAAAATTTCTAAATAAATTTTGAATAAATTCAAGTAAATAATAAAAGTTATTATTAATCAATAATTAAATCAATTTTAAAGTTTTAATAAATAACCACCGATAAAATTCTTTTAATCTTATTACATTCTGCAATACACAAAACCATAATTATGGCTTTCTTCTTGTAATCTTATTAACATTACAGTGCTTAGAACTAACATATAGTATTAAATATAAAAAGATACAAGTCTTTATATCATTATTTAAAAATAATAAATTTCAAAAACTAATGGATTTTTTTTTAATAAATATTATTAACTTATACTTAAATTTAATGAATGGAAATGCTTAGTTCAAAAAACAATATATTAACTTTTCAAAAAAGAAAACAAAATTTATTCTAAATATTTTTTTAATTAAAAATCAAAAATTTAAACTGAATCTAATGTGAACACAGAATTAAGATCAAATATTTTAAAACGTTAAAAATAAAATTTAATGGTAATATTAAGGGTTTAATACTTATAAAAACGAAGGATTGTTTAATTTGATTAATATTTAATTTTTTAGTTTTATTTTTTTAAATTTGATATTAGTATGAATAATAATTCTGCTAATTAATTGGTACAGGCAAAAACATCGTTCTTTAAAAAAAATTGTAAAATATAAGAAACTCAATTTAACTGAACAGTCATCTCGGAACTAGCCAGTTTAAAGAAAAGCGTAAAATAATTGAAAGAATTTTATAATGATACTTGATTGTAGTTGTTAAAAATAAATATTGATTGATCTTTGAAGAAATTCACATTAGTATTTCAGGTAAACTTAATTTAGGAATGAAATAAAATAAATTAGAAAAAAAATCATAATAAAACTAATTAAAAAGAAAATTATTAATATATAATATTTAGAAAAAAATTAAAAATGAATTAAAATTTAAAATAAACAAATAAATTAAATAAAAAGAAAAAAATCTATATATATATATTTACATTTTATACTTTTGAAAAGTTATATATTATTAATTTAATTGTTCATTTTGGATATTTTAAAAAAAATTTTATTAAATTTATTAAAATATGTACTAAAAAAGATTCTTAACTGCCATTAAATACAATTCCATTCAATTTCCATAGATTTAAAATTATTTAATTTACTAAAATTAAAAAATAAAATCAAAAAAATTTAAGTGATTTTCTGTAAAATGTTTTTAACACAATTCAGAAATCTGTCTACTAGGATAAAACAATGTTGGAGACATTAATCATTTTATAGAAAATCACTTTAATTATAATAATAATATGTATTTTAGGAATTCAATAAACAAAATAATGTCGTTTTTAGATTTTATTAATATAACAAATTAAATTAAAAAATTTTTTTATAGTTTGCTCAAGCTTTTTGATAAATTTTTTTTATTTTTAGTTTTAAGTCACAGTCACAATAAAAATAATACATAATATAATAATGTTTAACATTTTTTTAAATAACTTAAAAAAAAAAAAAGTTTTTTCATAAATTTTTTTGTGCATGCAAAAGTATATAAGCAAATTTAATTGTATTCAAAATGATAGTTATTTGGAAACAAAATAAAAATATATATTTAATAAAAAAAAAAACAATGGAAAAATTAATTACCAAAATCTTTTATTTTGTTTAATTTAAAAAGGAATTTATATTTTTTTAGGAAGAATACGGCAAAGAATATTTGAATCCCAACTATTTAAATTCTACCACAAAGTTGGCGATTACCCTTTTTAAAATCATCTAGGTTCAATCTTTATTTTATTCCAAAGATTTGTAAGCTTCTTACCATATATTATATTTCACATATTCTTATTTATTACTTCTAAGTTATTTTTCCCAGAGATTAGGATCCCAGACTGTAATTAAACTAAATTCTACCATACTTGCAATCTATTTAAATTTTCTGACTAATTTGACAATCTTATTCTTTATGACCAGTCAGATTGCGAACTCTAGAATTTTAGAGGTTGACTTAGCAAGTTTTCAATAAAGAACATATTTTCTCTTGACAATATTTTTCTAATACTTTTCGACTTTCTAGCTGAAAACTTTGGTTAATGAAGGCTATGTGATTAATTTGGCCATTGATAATAGCCTAGCCCACTATGTTAATAATATTTATTGAGCACTAGTTTTTTGCAAGAAAAACAACGTTAGATTTGGTTGTTGAAAAGCCTCGCAAAAAAATTATATTTTTCGAATCGTAAGTCATTTTAAACTTCCTATATGCTTCCTTTGATGTTTAAGGTTGCTTCATATATGGTTTATCAGTTTTAAAAGTTCAAAAAGAACGAGAAAATCCAATTCATCGTGATAAGAACATTCATATAAGAAGTTAAGTTACAGTATTTTACAGAATGCATCTAGGAAAACTTCCGCAGGGTAATAAAAAAAAATTGTTTAACAGTGTTATTTTGTTATCTTTTGTAATTCTTGAATATTTCTTTATGGTATGTATTTGGGAAATAAAAACAAACCATGAATTGTTCTACAGATGAGTTTTCAATTCAATTAATCGTGCGAGGCGACTAATAACTTACTAATAAAATAAAAGGTGACTAAGAGAATAAACATGTTATAAGATCTGTAAAACCATAATATTTTTTTCTTATTTATTCCTTAGGTACATATACGACTTCCTCAAAACCTCTCCGATTATATTTGCTTTGCGCTAATCTCCTTATTTCCTACCATGTATTTCATGATAAGTCACATCCTCTTTGAACTGTTTTTCTACTTTTGATCTTTCTTCATTTCTTCTGCCTTAATGGTTCCATTCTAGCCCTTAACATGTCCCTGATATTGTTTAATGCCTTACAAAAGGACCAATCCACATACACTTCTTCCCTATTTGAATCCATATCGCCTCTTATATCGTCATTACTCAAAGCTCTTCACTCATAATTTAACTTGGCCAGAATATACGATATAATATTCTTAGATATTTATTTACAAAGATTTGTAATTTCTGTACATTATTTCTAGATGCATGTCATGCCTCGGTTCAACCCCTCGAAAATTTTAATTTTCGTTTTGTGTATTTTGTGTTGACTTCAATGTCGATCCTAGACTTCCGAACGCATTTATAGTTTTTTCTATTCTGTGTTCTATATCTCTATTTGTAGCACCATATGCCATTAATATGTTTTCTTTTTTATTTATTTATTGTTTAAATTTACTTAGTGGTATACATATTTTTTTTTCATTTTTTTTTTTTTTTTCCCTTAAAAGTACAGCATTTATTTTTGTAATTTTATTTTTTGTTTTATTTTATAACTTTGATATAAACAAGACTTATAGTTTTGGTATAAAACATCGCAGTTACTTCCTAATATTATTAACAAAGTAAATTTAAAATTTTAATATATTTACATATATACATATATAATTACATAAATACAATATCGTAGCTCATAACATTATATGCTATAAGCATTGTTTCACTCCTGCGTTAAGCCATTTACAAATGTAGCATTATTCTTTAGTAATTGTTTCAGTTTTTTGACAAAAATATTCAAGTTTGAGCTTCTTTTTAAATCCATTGGCAATTTATTATAAATTCTTATTGATGACGAGAGATAAATTGTATCTGATGTGCGAGATAATATGAGAATAATAAAGCTTATCTGCAGTTTGTTTATTCAACATAATTCCACTTCTTTTGAAGGCACCAAGCAGAGGCACAATTTTTTTTAATAATCTATTAATACGATCTTTCCACTTCAGTTTTTCATCTATTACAACCCCAAGGTATTTATAAGTAGTAACTCTTTCAATTTTAGTCTTATTTACCAATAGATTCGGATTTATATCAATTTTGTTTTTTATTTTATATACTATATATTTTGTTTTTTCCGCATTAATAGTTAATTTATTACCTTTAAGCCAACTTTCATATATCCCCAAATCAGTATTTACAAGACTTTCAAGTTCTTCACAGGTTCTAGCATTATAAATAAGTAGAGTATCATCAGCAAAGATCTTATAGTCAGCCCTCAAATTCGTATACTGGATATTATGAATGTAAAGTAAGTACAGTGTTGGACCAAGTACTGATCCTTGAGGAACACCAATATTTATAATATTTTCATTACTGAAAGCTCCATTAATTTTTGTCATAGTTTTTCTATTATTAAGATATGAGGAAAGTAAATTATTAGCAGTACCGAGCATTCCGATTTCGTGCAATCTGTCAAGTAAAATATTATGGTCCACTGTATCAAAAGCTTTCTTTAGATCAACGAATACCGAACATACATAATTTCCCTGATCCAGTTTATTTATAATTGAGTTGGTGGATTCAAGGAATGCAGAGTCAGTTCCAATTTTCTTTTGAAAACCAAATTGATTTATATCAAATCCTACAACTTTTTGCACGTTATCCAAGTATTTAAATTTTGGTACTCTTTTCAATTTGTGTTTACCAACATAGGTATCTCATATACACTATTGGTTTTATTTATATTTAATCGAAGACCTCTATTCTCTAGTCATATTCTGCTAGTTTATTGATGCTGTTCTGAAAAAATTTTCATCTGCATATTCTAGGCTTTGCAATTTCTATGAAGTTTGCTATTAGGTGATTTCTTTGAGACGTGCTATTATTTCACTGACACGCATCGAACCAGTACTAATACGAATAACAGTGGCAATAAAGGACATCCTTGTCTGACTCCTCTGTTGTTGTGATAGGAATAATTACTTTAGTTTACCATTATGCCATACAAATGTTTTTAGATTCTATAAGTTTAATGCTGTTCTGAAAAATTTGTCATCAACATATTCTAGGCTATGCTATTTCTGTTAAACTTGATATTAGGTGATTTCTTTGAGTCGTGCTATTATTTCGCTGACACGCATCGAACCAGTACTATTACGAATAATAGTGGCAATAAAGGGCATTCTTGTCTGACTCCTATTGTTGTTGTGATAGGAATAAATACTTTAGTTTACCATTATGCCATACAAATGTTATTAGATTCTATAAGTTTACTATAAGTGTGACCAGGGCCTTGCAGAGCTAAGAGTGGGCCCAGGCCAATTAAAAATATGGGGCCTCTTGTTTGAGTAAAAAAAACAAATTTACATAGTTCTTTTATTATTTTTAATTTATTTAAAAAGTATGAAATTAATAGTTAAATTACAAATAAGCTTTTCGAGCTTTAGTTGTAGCAAAATCTTTTATAATACATAGTTGAAAAATCAATATTTTGTACAATATCTGAATTTATATGTAAAATTGATAGCCCATTCAACCGTTCTTGGCTCATTGCAGATCTGTTAAAATTTTTAACCCTTTTCAACACACTGAAACTGCGTTCCACTGAAGCAACAGAGGCAGGTAAACTTAAAAATATTCTTAAAGCTGTTGATATATTTGGAAACAATCCAATTAGGTTTTTTTCTAAAATGTTTAGCAGCAACTTAAGATGAATAGATCAACTGGAGATGATTCTATATCAAAGTTTACTTCAAAAATATTTTTTAAAAATATCATTTCATCACATATTTCATTTGAAATTTCCTTTGGATATTTTAAATGCATATTTTTTGCTCTCGATTTTATTTCCTCATCTGATGAAGTTTGAAAAGTCCAAAGGAATCCAAAAGTCTGGCTAAAATCACTAAAATTTATAGTACGGAACCAAAAGCTGTACTCAATAGGAAAATTAAAACTGTACTGAATAGGAAATATAGTTAAATTTTTAATAATTGAAAATTAAATATTCTTTTTTATGCAATTGGCCTACTACGTTAAAATTTTTTGAATTTTTCTGAGCTCAACATATTCTTTTTTATGCAATTGGCCTACTACGTAAAAAAGTTTTATACATACATATAACAATAACTTGAAATTTTTACTATAACTTTTGTATCGTTATATTTTATAAATCTTTGGTTAAAATAAAATAAATTAATACTCAAAATAATATTTCAACTTAATTTTTCCGCACCTACTGTGACCAAATTAGGAAATAAATAGAGGCCCTTTCACAACTCGGGGCCTGAGCCAAATGGCCCTCATGGCCCACCCTCTGTTATGGCCTGAGTGTGACCCAAGTCTCTTTGTGAAAAACGCACTGATTGTTCGACTATTAGTCTTAACTTGTTCGAATAACTTATCAAAATAATGATTGCTTCCAGAAAAGCGGAATTTTTGGTTGGTTTAAGACCTCCAAATAAACGTTTTTCGTTCTTAAGTCTGAATGAAATGTAACAGGTCTAAAATCTTAAGAAGGCTTCGTAAACAGTTATTTAATCTAATATACACTAAATAATATTGTAATATTAAATAATGAAATATGTCGATTTTTATAATTATTCATTTTAAACAAATAACGTCATTTATATATTTTTATTTAAATTTTATTTCCATGAAAATTCTAATTTTCTTAATTTTTGTAAACATTTTAAACAATTTTTAAAAAAATTTAATTTTGTTTTTACAATAATTTTTGTTTACTTTTAATGGAAAAAACAAAATTAATGAGTTAATTCCAAAAAAAAAAAAACCAAAATTTATTATTAAGTTTCCTATACATATATGTATATATAATATGTAAAAATTTTCATGCATTATATTATTGTACATATATAAATTGTTTGTTATATATTTATTTTGTATATATTTGTATTAATATTAATATTATATTTTTTTTTCTATAACAAAATATTTTAGAATCTAATCTCTATGTACATTCATATCTATAGATACATTATTTTATATTTAAGTATTGTCTGACCTCAATTTTTCAAAAAAAAAAAAATGTATTTTTAACAAAAGTATAAAATAAAAAAAAAAAAAAATTTTTTCAAAGAAATTTTATAAAACATAATAAATATTTTTGTATTGATGGCGTCACAGGTTGTGCAGTATGCAAATGGATAAATTATAGAAGCACCTTAAATTTGTAGATCTGTTTTTTATCATATATAAAATTGTTTCAAATATTTTATATTATACAAATGTTCAAGCTGTTTTAAATGCTTTTATTTATTTTATTTTTTTTAATTCCAATTCTTAATTACTAGGTTTGTATATAAAAATTATACAAATGATTTGTATAAAGAAAAGATTTTTATCATATTTTAAAAAAGTAAACTGATTCTGATTGGTTTTACAAGCTCTAATCATTTTATTTATTTATAGTTAGGATCAGGACAATAGTAAATATTGCCTGATATTATTATAATTCTTTGCCTATTTGGCATTTGGGCTTCTTAAATTAAATACTTTCTATTTATTTATAATTACAATATTAATTATTTTGTTTATATTATATATTTAAATTATATTTGGTTACCATGGGGATTTGCAAAGAAAAATTCAATAATTTTTTTTAATTAAAAAAATGCATGACCTGATCGGGAATCAAATCTGCATCGCCTGGTAAGCAAAGTACTTACCCATTAACCCACCAACGCCCATATCTATTTATATTAATTATTTTATCAAAAAAATGATTTTCTTGTTTAGAGTTTGGTAAGATTTAAAAGTTGTATACTCTTACAACGTATTAATACCTATATACTGAAACATGTTTATTCAATATTAAGAAAACTACTCTGAAATTAATAAAACTTTTAATAAATTTAGAGATAACATTTTTTAAAAAAAACAATTAAAAGTTGCTTCGTTCTTTGTTCTTATACGTTTTTTTAAAACTCCACAGTAAGCTATATAATTAATTAATTCTTTATTTCTTTGTTCCATCTTACATGATTATCTTATGCTTTAATTATTATATAGAGGTCGGTTTTCATCTTACAGCTAAAATATATAATTTATTATTTTTTATTTGATACATTAATTGATACAATGTTATGATTATACAAATTAAATAAGAGAAAAGAAACTGAAAACCTCTTTTGACCTTTATTAACTATTAACTAACTATAGTTTAAATGCTATGCCTTAGGGTGCGTTTATGTTGGAGCTGCGATAAGTGATAAGAGCATCGATAAGAGCATAGCGAAGAAAACTATATACATAATTTAAATAGAGGTGTTTATGTTGGAGCATCGCTTTGATCACCGATAAGCCATAACAGCATAGAAAACTCTTTATTCAGTTTTCTACGCTCTTATCGATGATCAAAATTTTTAAATAAATGTATTGCTCTCGTTTTTGTTATTTTAATTTTTTAAATAAATGTTATTTTCGTTTGTTCATTTTTTTTTTAATACAAACTCTCAAGCAGGTGCAATTAAACATTTTAAAATATAGTTAAATAAAAAATTTTTTTTTATTGTTGATAAAATAATTTTGTGTTTTATTTTTTATAATTATAAAATAACTTTTTAAAAATATAATTTAATTTTTTTTTCAATTTAATATTTTTTTTATTATTACTTTCATCTTTCAATAAATAAACTATTATAATAATGCTTTATTATTATATAAAATTCTTAAAAGTTTTTTAATTTAGTTTTTTTTTTTTTTTTCTTAAAAAATATTACCAGATAAATCTAATACAACCATAAATAATATTATTTTTTTTATGTACATCGCTGTTATCGAAGCTCCAATATAAACACCTCATAAGAGCATAGCTTTTTCTATGCTCTTATCGATGCTTCTATCGACGCTCTTATCACTTATCGCAGCTAAAACATAAACGCACCCAGAAATAAGGAAGGAAAAAATTTTGAATATATCATGATTCAATAAACAAATTTTTTATTAAACGATTTTCAGAATCATTTCTCCTAATAATGAATGAGCACTTTCTTATACTAATCATATCTTCTATTGTTTTGACATTTCTAATAGCATTATATCATTAAGTCTTGCAGTAGAAAAAAAGAACGGTTTATGTATGATATGTTTTAGATGTGTTCTAGCGCATGAGCCTTAAATTTCCGAACTATAAAGCAACAAACTTTGAAAAACTGATTTGTAGAAAAATCAGCAAAATTGTACATTATTTATAATATACATTCATAATGACAACCTAATTTAAATAAGGGTAAATTTATAAGATAAATCTGATTTTTTAATTTAAAAAAAAAAGAATCACATGAATTAAAAAATATATTTAATTTAGAATTATAGCATTTGTTTTGTGTTTTTAGGACACCAAATGTAAAATTTTAATAAATTTAATAATATTAAATTTGAATACCCTACATTTTTATAATATACAATACATAAGTATACCCCGGTCAAAAAATTACTAAATAGTTTCTTTTTATGCCCGTATGACTATATAGTCAAAGGGTATAATAAATTAGCCATTACGTTTGATATAGATGGGTGGGAGGGGTAGATATAGATGGGTTCGGGTGGCTGCCATAAAACTTTTTTTTTATATGAGATTTCTCTGTACCTATTACAACTACGTGTCTGAAATTTTGGCAAAAGTAGTTTAATTTTATGGCCAAAGTTTCTGCAAAATTTGGTTGGTCTGTTGCAGTGAGTTCGAGTAGCTGCCAGACAACTTCCTGTTTTATATGAGCATTACTCTATAGGTACCTATTAAAGCTGGGTGTCTGAAATTTTGCCAAAAGTAATTAATGTTTATAATAATAATGATATAATGTTTATATAACGGTCATACGGGTAACCCAGAGTTGACACAGTCTACTCTACTTCAATCTTCCTCGTTTCTTAATTAAAACAGTATAATAGTTAGAAAATTATCTTTTTAAAATAAGGAATAAATGTTGAAAAAAAACTATAAGTTGCTTGATACGTTATTTTTATTTTTAAAACTACAGATCTATTTAGCAATAATGAATTTACAAATTAATTAAAAATATAAATTTTAAAAAATCGAAAATAGATTGCATATTTTAAATACTGAAAAGAATACAAACAATACAAACTTATCCCTTCACACAAAGATCAAAGTTTAAGTATTTAAGCTAATTCTAAAATTAATTTGAATGAATCTTTTAAAAATTATAATTATATTGCATTCTTTTAGTATAGTGTAATATTATATTATACCTGATGCACTAACAATATTATATCTCTAAACTATTTTCATTTCTAAAATATATAAATATTAAAAATACTAAAAAAATAAATAAAATATTCTTTTAAAATTATCTTGAATGAAAGATGTGGTGTTTAATAAAGCTTTGAAGACGTTATGTATTTAAAGAAAATATTTATAACCGATCATCTTAAATTTAAAAATACTAAAAGAATATTTCAGAATAAAATACAACTATAAAATATAAAATATAACATTTCAACCAACGCCCTCTTTTTTTTTTTATTTTCAAAGATCATTTTAAATTAAATTCTTTTCAGCCCATACAACATATAAATAAATATTAAATGTCCTTATAACAATTTTTTTTATAAAGTTATATGCAATTTCAAAAAAAATTTTTAAAACTTCAAAAATTTATATTTTTACTATATATATATATATATATATTTTATTTAATAAAAGTAGGAAATCCTTTTCATATATAAATAGTCAATTTGTTTCATTAAAATTGAATTATTAATAAAAAAAAAAAAAAATTAAGAGTTTATGAATTTAATAGATTTAAAAAAAAAAAAAAAAAATGTTTCATATAGAATTTTGAATCCCTATATTTATAATGAAATTATTTAAATACAAATTGTCTGAAATACAAAAATAAAACAAAATAAAAACTTGGTTTCTATAATTTTCTAATTTTATATACAATTTTATACCTCCGTCTGAATATCATCTCATCATCATCGTTTAAAGTATTGAAGAATTTAAGAAATTGGAAACACTTGCCAACTGTGTGGGAAAACATCAAAATAACTTTCATAAAAAGTTTTTTAATTTTCTTTTTTTTTTTTTTGTTTTTTTTTTTGCTTTTTCAAAAAATAAAAAAAAAAAAAACAATAAATGAAAATTTTTTAGTTTTTGACTACGTGCCAAAAAATGTATACATTTTTTTGTTTTTTTTTTTTTAATACCAATTCAAGTTGAAAATGAAATGTAATGTACCAAAAGATCTAATATATATGTATGTATGTATATTTAAAGATCATGCTCATATGACAAATAAAAAGGATTAAAAAAAAAATTTCCCAATGTGAAATTTTGAGTAATTTTTTTGGTCATTTAAAACAATAACAAAAAAAATATACCAGAAAATTTTATTGTCAAATTTAAGGGGAAAATTACAACAACAAATAGATTTAATATTTATTGGGATTTTTTTTTTTTTGCTTTTAAATTCTCAAAGAGGGACATGAGATTTGATTTTGATTTTTTTGTTTTAATTTTTTTTTTTTTTGAGAGAAAGCAAATGAAAAATTTACTTGGTGTCTCAAATAACTGTATCAGACTAATTCCAAAAATTACACTTTTAATTTATTATTTAAAGAAAAAACACCCTGTATAAAAAAAAGTAATAAATTAATAAAATTAAAAATACAAAATCTATTCACAATTTTTGAGTTTAAAATTGTTTACTTATACATATGTAAATATCAGAAGGCCAATTTCTCTCTCCTGTTTTAAATTCTTATAACTTATAATTATTTAGGTATTCATATTTTCTGAATTGTATTTTATACAATAATAATATATATGTATGTGTATGTGTGTTTATTTAATTTATTTTGTTTTTTTTTTTTAATTTAAATATTTATTTTATATATTTTATTTATAGTTATTGTGTATAGAAATTGAAAAATATGAGTAAAAATTTAGAAAAAATTTTCTTTTTTTTATGTGTGAGTGCGTGAGTGTATAATATTTTTTTATAAAGATCAGATTATCAATAGGTATACATAGAATTTTGGGAAAAATTTTCCTAGTAAAAATATTAGTAAAAGAAAAACTAATAAAAATGCAAAAAAAAAAAAAAAAAATAAAAACAAAAAACTCCTTTCGACGCGAATATATGAAAAAATTTCTTTTTTACGGCATCAAAATAATGAAGGAAAAAACTAAGAAAAACCAAAAAAAAAACCAAAAAAAGAAAATACAAAGAAAAATTATTTCTTTTTATAAATTTTTTTAATTAAATTTTCAACTACATGAAAAGTCAAGGGGCGTTAAGGGGCTAAAAAATTTGGTCATCAGTGCTTTCGCGTATTTGGTAGCGCATAGTGTATATTCCAAGCGCTCAGGTTGGTTTTCAGCGAATTTTTAATAATTTCGAATTGTAAAAAAAAAAAAAAAAAAAAATTAAATATTTTTTCTTTTTGGTTTTTTCTTCTTTTTTTTTTTATATAATTTTAAATTATTAAATAAAAATAAATTTTTCAAACCAAATTAATAAGTTATAAATTTTTAAATTAAGAAAATTTACATATTAAAAGAGGAAATTCGTTTAACCTCAATAATAAAAAAAAATTTAATTATTAATTTTTAATTAATAATTTTTTTTTTTAATTAATTAATTAATTAAAATAATATATGAAAAGTATAATATAAATATATTATTTATTTAAAAGTGAATGAAAAAAAATAAAATATTAAATATAATATAATATTAAAATATATATATATAAAGAAATATAAAAATATTATAATTATAATTAATATTATTAAAAAATAAAAAAAAAATTAAAATAATTTTAATTAAAAAAAAAATTTAGAGTGGTGTTATAAATTAGAAAAAATATATTGTGTGTATTATAATTTAAATATGCAATAATTTTAAAAAATAATTAATAAATGATTAATCATTTATTCGTTATAAATATTGGATAATATGCAAAACCTATATATGGATTAAAAATATTTTCCTGGGACAAAAATAAAATCGCAATATATTTATATATACATATACATATATGTATTACGTAAACCTTTTTATCAATGGATAAACTCAAAATTGCTCCTATATACATTAATATTAATGTTAAAAAAAAAAAATTATTCTATAAATATATCTCAATATACAAAAAAATTTATATAAATAATTAATTTTAATAAAATAGATTCAGGTTGTTCTTTTAAAAATTAAAATTTTTTATCCTATTTTAAATAGAACAATTAATTTATTAATTAATATTTATTTTAAAAATAAATTTGTACGATTTTTTTATTTATAAAAATTAAATAGAAAGTTTAAAAGAAAATTTTCATAAAAAAAAAAGTTTTTATTTTTGGCAAACTTTATTCCAAATTTCCTTAGATATGTTTTAAATTTTTTTTTTTTTATTTTCAATTTTCACACGTTTTTTTTTTTTTTTTTTTTATTTTGATATTTTTTAATTCAAAATAATGTCCATGAGAAACATATATGGTATTTGTAATTGAATATCATTATATTATTTCTATTCACAACAAATACACTGACATATATTCAAATACATATACAAAAAATATATTCATACACATGTATAAAAATAAAATTATGCTAAAGTATAAAAAATTACAGTCCCCAATACCCCATATTATTGAAGGTTGTTTTTACATAGTATTAGTTTCATTTTCATAATACACGTATAAAAAATGTTCGCATACACATATACAGTTTTTATATACATATACATATTATATACGTATAGATGTTAATACATTAAATTAAATATGATATTTGGCATTTGGCAATTATCATATCGAATAATTTTATACATATATATACACTAACACAACAATACATAAAATAAATGCATATTTAATTATTTTAATAAAACACACAATATTTAATTTACACACCCTATTTTTTGAATCAAATTATTTATAATTGAATATGAAATTAAATAAATGATATTAAAAAAAGAAATTAAGATTAAACAAATTTATATTACATATTATAAGAATTAAATTAAATGAATTTTTTTCAAATTTTATTTCTTACATACAAATTAAAGAAAAACAAATTTCGCATATTGAAATTCGCATTTAGATCTGCATTCTTAAACTTAAATCCTAAATTGTCTAGACACAGATTTGGATTATTAAGATTTTCATAGAGAATTAATTTAATAGACCATATGAAATTAGCAAGAGTTTCCGAATTCTTAATTTTAATAATGAATTAAAATGAAGTATTTATTTAATTGATTTTGCTTATTTACAATTTTGTCCTACAAATTAATTCAAATATTCAACTAAAATTATCTAATTTTAGGTTGTTTTAAAAATTTGCCTTAAAAGTACATTTCCTAGGTTTTTCATTTTTTTGAACCTATACATCGAAATAAATTCCGAACGATCATAAGTGATTATTAAAACCCGGTTAAAATAACAGAAATTTTTAAAACCCCTAGAAATATGCAATAGTTTCTAATAAATTTTCTCTGATAGAAGAATTTTAAAAATGGTGTTCACATAGTAATTGTCTGAAAAGTTATTTTTAAACTTGTTTAATTAAATTATGTATTTCTTTAATTAGATTTTAAAAGGAAACTTTTTAAGTTGAATATATTTTCATTATAAATATTAAAGTTATTAAGTAAATATTAGTATTAGTATACAAAAAAAAAATAAATTAAAATTAAATATAGTTGTTCGACATTTAAAATTTGTTTTCCAAAATTAAATTTCATTGAAATCATATTTTCGAAATTTATATTTATCTTAAGAATTTAAAAATAGCTTTAAGCAGGTGAATAATTAATTTTTTCTTTTTTATTTTTAATTTTCTATGTTAGTATATTACTTATTTGTACTATATATACATATTTTTAATTTTTTTTTTTGAATATGTACATACATATGTTTCTATATATTATTTAATTTCATATATAAGATCTACAATAATTTGATATTAAACTAGAAAAAAAAAACAGATTTTATTAAATATTTTAATATATTATATTTTAAGTAAATAAGTATAACATTAAAATTTGTATATTAATATGTAGAAAAAGAACATTTTTATAACAACAGTCAATTTTTTTTTTTTTTTTTTTTTTTTGAATAATCCAAAAATAAAAACTGATAATTTATTTGCAAAATATAAATAGCTTCAAAGATTTGAGAGAAAATTCTTTCAGAAATATTCATATGTAGAAATTAGTAATAAACATATACATATTATATACTACCTACTCGGCATCAAATTTCTATTTATAATTCATTATGTTCATGTACACAAAAATAAAATTCTCAAACAAATATTTGAAAATTATATATTTAAAAAAGAAAATTTAATTTTATTCAAAGTTTTTAAAATAAAAAATATTTTATTTTAATGTGTACACTTTTATAGAATTTATATAAATTCATTGCAGTAACGGCCACACAGATAATAAAAGGGTATAATGCAATAAGCTTTAATGTGACGGCCCCAATTGTTAATACAATATTTATTATTTATTTATAATATAATATTTATTATAATTGGTCATTAAACATATATTTAATAATTATTATACTTATCAATCTTTATTTCTTATCAATCTTACTAAAATTGAAAAAAATATTCAATTATTTGGAATAATATATTAAAAGCTGTGTAATCTTAAATCTGAGAGTTTTAACTCTAACTTTTATCAAAATCTTTAATGTCAAATGAAAATAAATTTTCATATTAATAAAATATTCCTCAAGAAAAGTATTAAGATCTCAAGGCACACTAAAATTTGTTCAAAAACAATCAGTACCGGTGTTTTGATGTTTTACATCATGTTTTGCCCTTTTTGATCTTATTGTAAACCAGGACCTTCACCTTTTCATATTTCCTAATCATATTTAAAAATTCACTAATATTCTGGTACAAATACAAATTTTTTAATTTTATATAAAAATTACTTTCAAAACCAATTTGAAGTAAAATATTTTGTTTTTAGTCTTAAAACGCCGCTTCAAATCATTAAAATATTCTTTTAATATAATAATTATACTTTTGTATCTTATTAAAAATATTTATAGATTAAAGTTAAGTGACGGCTTTTCAATCGAAAACTCTCGGGTTTAAACCCTGGGTCAGATCATATCTAATAAAAATATATAGTGTATATTATAATAGTTTAATAATAAGTCCAAATGTCAAATCGGCAAAGGATTAATATTATCAGGCAATATTTACTATTGTCTGGTACTACAAATAAATAAATAAATAGACTAAAGTTTATTTCACTTTCTTTTATTAATTATTTTACTTTAAATATATTAAAAAGTTATAATTAATATTCATTTTGTTTTTTTTTTTTTTTTTATTGTAGGTTGCTGTTAAATTTTTTTTCTTGGTTCAATTAAGAAGTAAAAAAAACCCAAATTCAATATGGACGCCATTAAGAAGAAAATGCAAGCTATGAAGCTTGAAAAAGATAATGCCGTTGATAAGGCTGATGCTTGTGAAGCTCAAGCTAGGGATGCCAACTCCCGTGCTGACAAAATCAATGAAGAAGTCGGTGATTTGGGCAAAAAATTAGTTCAAGTTGAAGTTGATTTAGTTCAATCAAAAGAACAATTGGAAAATTCCAACAAAGAATTGGAAGAAAAAGAAAAATTATTAACTGCTACAGAATCTGAGGTAGCTACATTAAATCGTAAAGTCCAACAAATTGAAGAAGATTTGGAAAAATCAGAAGAACGTTCTGGTACAGCTCAACAAAAATTATTGGAAGCTACACAAGCTGCTGATGAAAATAACCGTATGTGTAAAGTACTCGAAAATCGTTCACAACAAGATGAAGAACGTATGGAACAATTATCAAATCAATTGAAAGAAGCCCGTATGTTAGCTGAAGATGCTGATTCAAAATCTGATGAAGTATCACGTAAATTAGCCTTCGTTGAAGATGAACTTGAAGTCGCTGAAGATCGTGTCAGATCTGGTGAAGCCAAGATCATGGAACTTGAAGAAGAATTGAAAGTGAGTTAAAACAAAAAAACAAAAAAGTACTAAAAATTATTGAGAAATCTTTAAAAAAAAATGACACAAAATTGATTTTAAATTTAAATTTAATCTATTTTATTTATATAATTAATAGGTCGTAGGTAACTCCCTTAAATCTTTGGAAGTATCAGAAGAAAAAGCTAACCAAAGAGTAGAAGAATTCAAACGTGAAATGAAGACTTTGACTGTTAGATTGAAGGAAGCTGAAACCCGTGCTGAACAAGCTGAAAAACAAGTCAAGAGGCTCCAAAAGGAAGTCGACAGACTAGAAGGTAACAAAATTTATGAGCCATATATATTTTTATATTATTTTAAAATCAAAAAAAATAATATTACAAAATTTCTTCTACATATTGATTTTTTTATATATATTTATTAATATTTGTAATTATTTTAAAAAATATATATATATTTTTTTTTGTCTTTTGTTATTATTAAATGTTTTTGCAAATATATGCATATATATAGAGTATTAAAAAATTTAGAAAAATTTTCAAGAATAAAACCGAGAGGTGTTATAATGTATATATACAAAAAAAAATGGTATTATAATTTTAAGAAATAAACTTTTAGTTCTATCTTGGAAACTTAAATCCTTTTCTAAAGCGTCAACAACTTGACGATCATCTGTTGATGACTTTTGCATTTCTTTTGCAAAGAATTCATGTTTGATGACTTTGCACAGTTAATTTGGAAAAATCGTCGCGTTTTTGACGTTTTAAAAAAGTACCATATTATTTACGCTTAAATATTCTTGAAAATTTTTCAATTTTAATTTTTTTTTTTGCATTTTTAAAACAAACTTTTTTTTTTTTTCTATATTAAAAAACAAAAAAAATGAAGTGATAATTATTGGCTGACTAATGCATTTTTTAATTATTAATTATGTAAATTATTTGCTTAATTTTAAAAATGGCTTTTTACAGACCGTTTGTTCAACGAAAAAGAAAAATACAAAGCGATCTGCGACGATTTGGATTCAACATTTGCCGAACTTACTGGATATTAGAAAAAAAAAAAAAAAAAAAATTTATATTTATTTTGTATATATATGTATATATACATTTAAAAAAAAAATTAAATAGTTTTTTTTTTTTTTTTTTTTTTTTATTAAATTGAAATTTAATTAAATCCATGAAAAAAAATTAATGAAATTGTAAAAATGAATAGAACTCTTGTATATTTTCATGTTAAAAATATTTCTAATTATTTTTAACATAATTTCAAAAAAACGCACAAACAAACAAACACAAAACGACACACAAAAAAACAAACAATTATTGCATTACCGTATATATACACATGCACTAACCAAAATAAAAAATAAACGCGAATCAACAAAATTCTTTTACTTATATCGTTATTATATTAAAAAATTTAAATGTTTTATTTATTTATTTATTTAATTATTATTATTATTATTAAAATTAATTATATACACAATTTAATCAAATTAATTTTAAAATATAAATAAATTTTGCGTGTTGTGTGTTTATTTTACCAAATGTTCAATAAAAAAAAAAAATTTATATATCAGATCAGAATTTAAATATATTTATTAATTATTATTAATATTATTATATAAAAAAAAAAAAAAAAAAAAAAACAAAACTTAAACACAAACATCGTTACCTTTATTCGTTTTATTGAGACTTTAACAACAACAACAGCTCAATTAAATTCATCAACATATATAACAATTTTTAAAAGAAAATTATATGATATACTATGATATTTTCATAAAATTTTTTTATTATTAATTGAATTTATTAATAATATTTAAAAATTTTTCAAATGGAAATTATATCAAATTTCCCTTATTTTAATAAAACTTAAATTAAAAAGACATTCAATTTATTTTATTTTTTTTTTTTTTTTGTAAATATTTTATATATATAAAAAAAAATACTTTATATTAATTTTAATTAAATCTATATACTTATATATATATATATTATAAACAAGATCACTCAAAGAAGATCGCTCAAAATATTTCGTTATAAATTAATACTAAAAAAAAAAAACAAAAATAATATATTATCATTATTATCAATTTAAGTCCTTTATTAAATACAATTTTTAATTATTAATATCTAAGATATTTTTTTTTTTTAATTGTTTTCAAATAATAAATCAAAAGATTTTATTTGATTTGTTTTCTATACCTGCGCGTTCTATTAATATATTTACATATATATATATATATACCATTAAAATACCAATTAATACATATATATATAATTATTTCAAAAAAAATTTTCTAATTTCTTAAATTTTGAATTTTTTGTTTCAAAAAAGAATCATGATTTATTTATCTTATATTATATTCTTTATTATTATTATTTTTTTATATTAATGTTATATATTTCTTTATTATATTCTATATTTATCTTTAAAAAATATATATTAAAAATAATTGTTACATTTGCTTTTTTTATTATTTTTTTTTTTTTTTAATATGTTATAATTTATTATATTTTGTTTTTTTTTTTTTCTCTTTAATTATTTAATTATTAATTAAAAAACACACGCAATATTTAATTATAACTAAATATAAATAATTTTTTTTTTAATATACATTAAGTATAACTGTTATACTAAAAACAATAACATTAACTTACTTTTCTATATATATAAACTTAATGTAATGTATATGTATATTTAAACCAAAAAAAAAAAAAAAATAAAAATAAAAAATATATATATAGTAAATTAAAAAATTATTTAAAACATAAAATGCCTTCGCTTCGCTATAATTAATTTAAAAAAAAAAAAAAAACAAATTAAAAAATAATAAATAAAATATTATTAATATATTGAAATAATAAAATAATTTTTATCAACAACGCCTTTTGAGTATAAATACTAATATAACAGCTTTAATAAGTACTACTACTACTATATTTACTGGCCGATATTTTCTGTATATTAAAAATATATATATTATGCTGCAAAAATAAAAAAATATTTTTTTTTTTTTATTAAAAAGAGGTGATTGTTTATTTTTAATTATTTAAATTTTTATTTTTTTAACATTAAATCTTTTTTGTAAATACATACATATTTATATATATTTGTAAAATTAAAAAAGTTTTATAAATTTATATTAACAAAAAAAAAAAAAAAAAATTGATAACTTATAATTGAAACGCTTAAATAACCTATACAATTTTAATTTAAATTAAATTATTAATTAATTCATATAAAGGGTGACATCGTAAATGTCGTAAAAAAACTTCAACCTGATACAATGTGAAAATAACACAATGTAAAAATTTTTGAACACATTGTGTCGAAAATACAATGTATTTTGTTTGCAATTCTGATTGCGTCAAAATGAAATGTCAAAAAATTTAAATTTTTTCTACAGAAACTTTCTTTGAAATGTATAAATTAATATTTAGACAAAATGGATATTAATTTCGTTAAAAAATTTTTCTTCAATTATTTATTGGACTGTGGTGAAGAAATAAGAGTTTCCATCACCACAAAAATAAAACTCAACTGACAAAAATTCAAATTAAAACTTCAAAATTCAAATAATTTTAAATTTTTTTTTGTGTATCCAAAAAATTTTCGATACTCAATTTAACAACAGGCGTCGTGAAAATGGGTCGCGAACACAATGTAAAATGAATTTACGATCATGAGACAATGTGAAGTTTTTAAGTTTACATTTACGATCATGCGACAATGTATTCACGACGTCGCAAAGACATTTACGATGTCAGGGAAACTATTAATACATTTTAAAAATAAATCAATTTATATAATATTCATTAATGTATATTACACAAGATTTTTTTTTTAAATTTTTTAGTTATATTAATGTTACAAAAATATCAATTTTTTTTTTTTTTTTTTTTTTAATTAAAATAATCATTTTTATTTGTTAAAAAAAATATTGAAATTAATTAAAATTTGATTAATATATATATGTATTTTCTTTTTCATTGCTAATCCAGACGAATTGGGTATCAACAAAGACAGATACAAGTCACTCGCCGACGAAATGGATTCCACATTTGCCGAATTGGCCGGTTATTAGAAGAAGAAAACATCATATTATTCATCAAATTTTTATACCTCTTTTATCAGGATATTAGATATATATATATATATAAAATATTAAATACCATCCTTATATATATACATATATATATATCAGCAGTTTTATACTTATATGAAACCAAATAAAAATAAAAATACAAAATTAAAAAATTTTAATTTATTTAAAAAAAAATTATTTTTGCAATAATAGATGAAAAAAAAAAAAATATAAAAAAATGATTTAATTAAAAAAAAAAATATTAAAAATTTATTTTTTGTTTTAAAAAATTAAAAAATTAAAAAAAAAAAAAACAAACAAACAAAACGCTTTTAGCGGATCGTTTTTCTATATAAAATAATATCAAATTTTCATTGTTGTATCTTATATTATTCATCTTTTTTTTTTTTACAACATAATATATATTTATTTTAAATATACACTCACACATTTGCATAAAGTAAAAAAATTATTTTATTATTATTTTTTTGTTAAAAAAAAAAAAAAAAAACTGAGCATAAAAAGTTTTATAAGGAAAAAATTAACGGTTTTTTTTTTTTTTTTTTTTTTTGTGTAAAATTTATTTTTTCTATTTATTATATCGTCCTTTATAAAACAAAAAATGTTGACTACAGTGTTTTTTTCTAATATATCACTTATATATTATATTATATATTAAATTGTTACATGCGAGAAATTAATTCTCTATAAATAGTATATATATATATATATAGAGAGAACCATCGATATAAAGAAATACATAATATATTATAATTATATATATATATTATGTAAATTTTAGTTATCTATATAAAAGTATAACAGTTATATATTTTAAATAATTAAAAAAAAAATATATGAAAAGGTAAATAACTTTTAATGATTAACAAGTGTACATATAAACCAAAGAACTAATTAAACAACATCAAATATGAGTCTAAATTATATTATACATATATTTACCCATTAACATATATATACATTAATATATATATATATTATATATTATACAGATATAACTTTATAAAGCGACATATTTATTATAAAATATTATTTAATATAATTACTACTACCAATATAATTTTTTTTTTTTAAATTAAACTTTTAGGATTAGGATGTGCTTTTTTTTTCAAAATAATACCCAATATTTATATATATAAATATACACAATATTATAAATATAATTATCTATTTACATGTATATTTATATAATAAAAGCATAATTAGTGTGCGTTTTTCGAAGAATAATTTACATAAAAATTTTAAAATTTTATATACAATATAATGATTTCTTTAATTTTATAATATAATTATTTAGCAAACGGTATTTTATTTAAAAATATATATATATAGAATTTTAATAACAACAATATAATATAACAAATATTTAAATGTTTTTTGAGTGCTTTTAATAATATTTGTTTGTTTTTTATTTAATTATTTTGTATAATAAACGTTTGTTTTTTCTAATTTTATTAATTGTGAATTAATATCAATTCACAATTTTTTTTTTAAATTTATATATGCACATATTAATTATAACGTATATACATTTAATTTTTTTTTTTTTTTATATATTTATATATGTATATATATTAAATTGCACATAATATATATGTATATATATATTTATATAAAGAAGATAATTAATGTATATACTAATTATAATTAATTTATATTCGCACTTAAAATTAACCTTTGCGATTAAATTTGCGATTTTATATATAAATGCTATTTTTAAATAATAATTAAAAAAAAAAAAATTAAAAAACAATGCTTTTTAAAGGCAATTGCATTTTTTTAACCTTTGGCTAAAAAACATAATTACAAAGCCATAAAAAATACAAAAATATTGACCATATGACTGTCAAAATTTATAAATCAACCTATTTAATATTAAAATAACTTATATATTTAACAAATACATAAAAAAGAATAATGTATTAATTATATTTAAAAAACGCTATCAATTTTTTTAATTTAAAACATCTAAAGCGTATAAAACGGAAGGGAATTTACTAACAACATCCCTCTTAAAATAAATATTTAATAAAATTTTTTTGCTATAATATATATATAATAAGAAAATACGAAAAAACGTATATTATAATATATTATATATGAAATTTATTAATATTAAAAAAAAAAAATAATAATAATCAATAAGTTTTTATTAATTATACTTTTATAAATTAAAAAAAAAAAAAAATATTTTAACACAACCTACTACTGTATGTATATTAAAAATAATTAAAAATATTCGTTTTTTTTTTAATGTACAATATTATACAAAAAAAATATTATATAATATGTTTGTAAGTTTTGCTTTGTTTTTTTTTTAATTTGGTGTGAAAAAATTTTAACATATTTGAAAAAAAAAATAAAACTTTTATTCTATAATATATATCTAGGCTTATACGCTATTAGTTATAATTAAAAAAAAAAATAATATGAATTTGCTTAATTTATCATTTAAATTTGCTTGGATTTAAATTATATTTATATGAAAATTTTATATTTCGAAGGAAACTATATATACATTAATATATTTATATAAATTGCATATTATCATATTTATTGTATAGGAAAAAAAGTTTAATTTTCTTAAATATTAGAAAATTAATATACTTTTTAAATTTATCATATTTAAGAAAATATTATCAAAAAATATTAAATTATTAAAAAGTTTGAAAATAATGCATTCTAATAAACTTTTGATTAGAAAAATTTGGGCAAAATATTAAAAAATACAATCATAAGAGTTTTAAATTTAGGGTAACTATATAAAAATAAAATTAAACCTATTGAATTAATTAAAAAAAAAAAAAAAAAAAATCAAATTAAAAATGTCAAAAAAAAATAATTTTAAATTAATTAATTTTATTTTTTTTTTTGTGTGTACTAAATTGTACCTTTATAAATTGATAGATTTATTAATATTTATTTATTCAATATATTATTAATATTTAACGCATTCATACATATATATTAATCGTTTTGTATATTATAAATATATATTATATATTAATTGTTATTTATTTATATAAAATGTATATTTATTTTTTTTAATATGTACTATATATATATATGTATGTTTATTTAAATTTAATTGTTTTTAACAAGAAACGTGTAGTAATATTTCTAAAAAAAATATCAAAATATTTTTTTTATATAATGGCAAAGTTTTAAAACAGAACAAAAATTTAATATTAATTTTTTTTTTTTTTTTTTATTATATCAAATTATTAAAAAAAATTTAAAAAATTTTTAACAATAAAATGTAAATTAAATGGTTTTCGTTGTAAATAAAAACGTGATTTTGAAAAAAAAATCGAAGAGATGACGAAAACTGAAAAAAAAAACCAACTTTTTTTTTTTTAATTATTTTAAAAATATTTAATTAATATATTAATACATCATATAAATATTATACATATTACTGAAGAGTGGGTTCATAAACGATCAAGTTTGTCGAAGTTTCATTGTTTGCACAATGTTAAGTTCTTTTTCAAAATTTCAGAAATGTTTTTAATTAAATAAGGAAGCAAAAAAATACGAATAATATAATATAACTTAAATTAATTAAAAATGCTCTTCAAAAGCATTTAATGTTGCTTTGGCGATTTGGCAGTATATGAACTACTATAAATATTAAATACCAAAATATTCCTATAATAGTATAATCCAATATATTCCAAAATATTAATCTATAATATATTTCCCAAAATGAGACGTATATATAAATAACATAAAATGTATATCTAAATTAATTTTAAAAACGAATGAAATTTTGATATATTTTAAATTTTTACTAACAAAAAAAAATATAAAAAAGAATAACTTTCAGAAATTGTAAATTTGTAGGGCTTATAAGTGAATATAGCTTTCATTGGATTTTTGTGAAATAGTTTAAGGAACAATTCTACTGTAGTTAAACATTTAAACGATATTAGTATTTGGCTTTCTTATTTCTAATTTCATATTCATGTCATAAAGCGAAGCATTTATCTTCTGATGTTTGTTATTTTACAAGCATTTTATCTTCTTCACAAATGCAATTTTAGAGTCAAATATTAATCAAGAGTTTTTAATTTTAAGAAAATCTTATTATTTAATTTTATTTGATTTTAAGTCTGTAACTAAATTTTTGCAGAGAAGTTCTTTTCAAATAACTATATATATTTCATTATTTTAGCTATTTTTTTAATAAAGGTTCTATAACTCGATTTGGAGGGTAAGTACTGCGTATATTAAAAATTAAGAACTGGACTGGCATTTAAACCAAACAGAAATTTAAAATTTAGACCAAAATTATTTTTGCTTAGTTCTGGCTGGAGCTATTGTTTTTGTACATTCAGTTTCATGTAAATAATCCACTTTAAAAAAAAATTTATCTGTAAATTATCTTAACAAAATGAAAGTTTATGAATTATGGATTACTCTTGCCCCTATAAAGTAAAGAAAGGTTCAGGCTGTTAAAATAAACAAAAAATAAGAATTTTTTGGTGTCATACAATCACAAAGACCATATTTTATTCTATTCGCTATGAGCGAAACAGAAATTTAAACCTCTTTGAAAATTTAATATTTACTTTGAATATCACAAGGTTGGAAATGTGATGTTGAAGTATTAGAACTATTGAATACTACTATCAAGTTTTCTTTGACAACTTTATCTTTGGTATAACTATTTTTTTTCAGATGTGAAAAGTGTTGAGCTTGGTTTATTAAAAAATTGAAAAGCATTCTAATACAGGTCAAAATATATATGTAGTTTAATATTAAAAATACAGAAAATTGTGCAATTTAGTTAACTTCAATTCTTATGGTACTTTAGAAATTTTTTGATACGCTATTGAAATATTAATGTCTTCTTCTGTTTAATACTGATCATTTCCTTTTATTAGAAATTAAAAATCTTAAAGTTGGAAGTATTTTACGTGTACTATTAAACGTGTACTTTTTAATTTTTTTAAATCACTCTTTATTTTCTCTAAAACATATATACATAAAGGTTTTTTTGCCTGAAACTTTTTATCAACCAGAAATAAAATAAAATTAAAACAAAAAGTATGCAAAAAAAAAAATAATAAACGCCTAAAGTTATTGCTGTTTTAAAATAGGTAATTATTATATACATAGATACAATAATGTCACATGGATGTTTTTGACTACAGTGTAAACGCAGTTCTTAAATTTAAAAAATAATTTGTTTTTTTTTTAAATAAATGTTCTAGTATTTTAAAAAAATATCTCCTGCTATATGGCAGAAAAATTGCACAGCTGAATACTTACCTCTATTTTGGCATCGAAAAGTGTTAAAACCCTAAAAAATATGTATTTGTATATTCATAAATATATTTTATACTTATTTTTTGTATATTTATTAATTAAATTTGGAAATAAAACTTTAAAAAATTTATAAACTTGTGTATATTTCGTTTTATTTGCAACGTAGACAAAATTGACAATGTTAACAATATTTTTTTTAATATTAATTTAATTAAATAATCAATTTAATTATATTAAAAACGAAAATACTACAATACCGGGAATTTGGGATATTTCAAATTGTAATTATTGCTATTAATAAAAGCGAACTTCTTTTTATTAAAGGCTTGTATACTTTTCAAAAAACAAATAGCTTACTAAATAATTTATAATTCTTTTGAAAATTTATTTTTTTTTATTGGACACACTTCACTTTATTAAAGTTTTGTAACGCTTTTGTATTTTTCAGTTAATCGAAACAATTTTTAAGTAAAACCAAGATAATAATAAACACCTATATTTTATTGTCTGTGCTTTTAATTTTTGTTATAATATCCAACTTTATACATTAAACATTTTTTAAAATTTAAGTATACCAGTTTGTTCTTCTTTTGAAAAAAAAAAACACTTTTTATTTAAATTTTTTACCCAAGTTTTAACTTCAATTTTTTAACTTTAAAAATCCAACAGCGTTTTGTAAACGAAGTATGCCCAAAGAACCAGAAGGGTAAAATATAATTTATTTTTGGTAAAAAACTTTTTTTCTTTAATTTGTTAACTTTTAAAAAGAATACAATATTTAGTATCTATTTTATTTTATTTTTATTACATTTCATACGTATACATTTTTTTAAACAAAAATTTTTATAAGAATAATTAAAAAAAAATATATATATTCAAAAAGTTGAATTGATTTTTCTTATTGTCATTTTTGAAATAAAAATTTCTTGAATATCTAATGTTTTGATTTAAATAGTTATAAAAGTTTTTCATTCAATTGGGATATACAATTCAACTTATACATACATGTATACTACACGTAATTTTTGAAATAAAAAAAAAATCTTTAATTAATATTTTAAAATTCAATAAAAATTAAAAAATTAAAATTATTTTAAATTCAATTCATAACTTTATTATAATTTTTTTTTTCAATATTTTTATTTTTTTTTTCATTCAAGGTACATAAGCAGTTTATTTTATAAAAAAAAAAAAAACTAATTTAAAAGTACAATAATAATTGAAACATATTTCCATTAATTTAAAAATATATTCTAATTTCTTAAGTTTCGATAAGTACCAAAGTCTAAGGCTATTAAAAATATTAAAAGTTTATGCACTGCCTATGTGAAAATAATTTTTAATTTGTACAAAGTTTTTTTAACTCTGAATTATTAAAAAAAATTAACCCAGTTCAGTTTATATTAACTAAATATTCTCTAATAATTTACAATGAAGTAATGTAATTATCGAAACCCATTAGATTATGAATATTGTTTTTGTGAAAAAGTTTTCCATTTTTTAAACAACTGTGGAAATACGTACAATTTTTTTTATTTTATAATTGAAAATTTAATAATTAATACAACAAATTAACATTAATTTAAATTAATTTATTTTTGCATTCTGCTTTTTTTTTTTAGAAACAATGCTGTCAACTTTGTTACATTTTTTTTATATTTTACTTAAATTATATCTAAATAAAATTATTTTAATAAAAACAAAGAAAAAGTAGCTTGAGATAAATTTTGTATTGCAGATTGAGAAAATGGTTTAATAAAAAAAAATATTTTAATTTATAAAATATTATTAGAAAATACAAAATTTTATAATTTAAATAAAATATGACAAAATCTTAAGAAATAAATTAATTTGAATACAATTGTATTATTAAAATTTTAATTTTAAATTAGAAAATTATGCACATGAATCAAAAAACAATGAAAGTTGAATATCTCTGATTGACAAAAGTAATTTTACTTTTAGTATTTTGTTGTGGAAAAATTTTTAACAAATAAAGAGTACATTAAGTACATATAGATAAATTAAATAAAACAAATTTATTACTATAAATTTTGCATTTTCTAAATATTTTTGTAAAAATCTATAATATCATCATCATAATGTTAAAGTTTATAAATATTTCTAAATTAAACTTTAATTCAAACAGTAGTTTTTGAATAAAAAATGTTAAACTTTCTTTACATTTTACATTTAAAATAAAACTTCGCCTACTAATGACAAAATGAAACCTTTTGTTACAATTCAATAAGTTAAAATAAAATTTAATTCAAACAAATATAGGTATTTATAATACTTTACGGTAGAGTATCTGTCTCATGAGTAATTTGTCTATAGTATAAATATTCATCTAAGTGAAGTGTCGATTGTTGTACACAATCATTCAAAATATTAATAAAACTAAATAATTAAGTAAAATTTAATGTACAATTGAATTGTATAAGCAAAAAATTTAAATTAATACGATTTGCAATCTTAAATATGCGTAACAAAACAAAATTTATTAATTTTTTTTTCATTAATCTTTGCTAAATAAATGTATTAAATTTAATTAAATAATTAATAAAATTTAATTATATAAAAAGTCTTTATTAATTTATTTTTATATAATTATATAATATTCATACTTAAATATTTTATTTATTTTATCAAATCTGCATATCACAATTAAAATTATTTTATTTTTACAAAATTTGTTATAAATTAGAACCATGATGAGACTTCAACATTATGACGACAATTTTACAAAAAAAAAAATAACAGATTTTTTAATTGTTTAAATCTAATAAAAAAAAAAAAATTAAACATAAAACAAAATTAATAAAATGATTAATAAAGATTAATTATAAATATATGAATAAATATATTTTTTTTTTAATTTTTGCAAAGTAAAGCTAATACAAAGAATTGCAATAAAATTTTAATATGTAGCACAAATACATTTTTTTTTTAAATTAATTGGATTCTGCAATGGATTTTTTTTTGTAATGCACATAAGTATATATAAAGAGTATAATATAATTTTTGTGTAAATATAAATTATTATACATTTATTTTTTTTACGTAAAATTAATATAATAATTTTTTTATTCGAATTCAATTATATAAAAATTATTTATTTATTTCATTTTTATTCTATTTCTTCTGAATACTTATCACTTTACTTTTATAGTTGCATAAAATAGTTTCGTTTTGTGCGTAGGAAATCTTTTCGAAATTTATTTTCAACTTGTCAGTATATTTTTTTTGAACAAATTATTTATAAAATTTTTTTATTTGAAGGACTTACAAACATATTGTATGCATATTCTATTTACAGGAGTATTGTAATTTCTTAAAATTTTGTATAAAAAAAAATATATATGGCATTTTTTCGTTCTAATGTAATTTATAATAATATAATACAAATATTGTATCATATTGGACTTAGTTCATTACTAAATGATTATTTCAACAATCTATTGTCAAGTTATTGGAATGAAATTGTTTTTAAAAATAAAAAATTAACTTTATATTAATAAAAAACTCAATTATTATTTTAGATAAAATTGAACAAATTTCCTACGAACCTTTTTTAAAACAATGAAGAAGAAACGGAACTTAATTGAGATTTAATAAAAATAAAACTAAAAAACAAAATGAAATAAATATACATATAAATAAATATATCAAATTAATAGTAAATGAAGAAATTTAAATTAAAAATACAAAGCATTTTTATTTTTCATAAATTCTTAAAGCTAATTGTAAAATACAATCAGAAATTTATGAAAAATTTAAAACCGTAACAGTTTGTATATACTTCATGCTTCTAAATATTTTATCTATTTGAGTAAAAATAGTAAAATAGTATATATTTTCGTTTTTCTTTTTCGTTCTGATAATACACATAGTATATTTTTTTTATTAATTTTTTTTTTATTTATTTATATAATATAATAGTTTTAACAGATAATAGTAGTATTATTTTGTTCTTGAAAGAAGTATAATAAATTTTAAAGTTCAAATTTTAGTGTTTATTCAGTTTCTTTTTTATTTATTGTTTTTTTTTTTCTATATAATATAGTAGTTTTTTTCCTAGTAAAATAATAAAAAAATTTTAATATTTCTATCGGTTTTTTTTTTCGAAAATTTTACAGTAATATACAAAAACATTTTTTAATATTTAATTTTATTTAAAAGCTAGATTATTTTAAATAATATATAAACATTTATATTCATATGTTCATAGTATATTTTTGTTTAGTTTTAATATTAATTCGATTTTGCTGAATACGGACTTCCAATAGATGTCGGTGGAGTAGGCGTTGAAATATTTCTAATACCATCACCTTCACATATATATTTACCTAAAGTTAAAATAAGCATATTTTAATTTTAATTAAAATTTTTTAGTTAATAAAAAATATAAAAATATTACCAGCTACAAATCTTCTTTTAACTAATGATAACCTATAGCCAGTGCCTACAAGCTCAAATTCAATACCGGATAATGTTGTTCCCTCACAATTAAACTGAACGGTTAAAGTTGATGGTGTCGATGGGCCATTTCTAACTTCTAAGCGCGCTCTTAATGTTCCAATTCCGTTACCCTCTGAATGTTGCGATATATCTGTAAAATTCCATACTAAACGATTTGATTCACCGAGCCTAAAAACCAAAAAAAAAAATACATAAAGCATACATAATACATAAAGCGATTAATTTTAGTTCAATGGAAACCAAAAAAAGCATAAATAAATTGATATTATACGAACCAAACTGAATGTGGTTTTGATTGAACATTTTTAACATCACCATCAACCGGCACTGATATAATTAAGTTTAATAGTGATGATGCTGATGACATTGCATGACTATTATATTTGTAATCAATCTTTAATGCTGTATGGGTGGGCTCACATTTCCAGTAACTAACTAATTGAAATGGACATGATGATGCACCCGGTTTTGCTCTAATCATATATTTTAATATATCCACATTAAAATACGATGCATTTGGGTTCTGCTCTGATTGACGTCTTAATAATGCTGTTAATGCATTCATATCAAATTCTAACATTGTACTAAAAGTAGTTGATTGCAATTTATCTCTATAAAGAAAAATAAAAAATTTAATAAAAATTTCAACTTTTTTTTCCTAATTAAAAAATTACATTTGAACTAATTGCTTGTTTGGAATTAAATTTTCAAGATTCTGTGTATGTTTTATGCGAAAACCTAATTTGGCTGGATTAGGATTGTTTGCTAATATACTAACAATTCCCGCTGGAAATGATAACATCATATCACCAGACATCTTAACTTGACATCGAGATTCATCACTACCCCTATTTAAATTAAAATACAAATAATCGAAATGATCAATGTAAATTAATGTTCAAATTACAGACCTAAAATAGGCATGAATAATTTCATGAAAGGCAACTGCTAATGGTATTGTATCAGTCATGCCGATTGTTAAGGGTGACGGCCCACGAGATGATCCAATACCAACAGCAGTACGAAATTCCATGCTACCAACACTGTCAGCTCTTGACATTGAAGAAGGACTAATACGGCCACGAATAGCCGCTTCAGACCTTCGTGAAGGTGGTCTAGGAATTGCAATACTGCTTGCTGATGTGGGTGTTGGTATTTGTCTACTACTACCTTTTGATAATGTAGCTGAAGCTGGTGCTGATGCACTTATTTCTCCGATTTCTGTTGAAAATATATCACCTAAATCGGCATATCTTAAAAATGATTTCAAAATTAAATTTTTTTTAATTAATTTATTGCAATATTGAATTACCTTGAATTATTTGATACTGATAAAGTTGGACTTTGTAATGGTGCATAAGGGTGTACTGTTGTTGGTGTTGATGCATTTGATGCACCAGGACTTTGTTGTTGATATGAATTATTAGAATGGCTTGACTGCAAATGTTGACTATGCTGTTGATGAAATAAAGTTAGACCGAGTAAATCAATGCTCGGTTTTTCACCCAATTTTTGTGAAACAGATTGTGAACGTTTCATTTCGTGACTTTCAGAATTGGAGCCACGACGATTCTATGTTATGTTTTATGTGTATGATTAATAGCATGCATTTTAATAATATTTTTGAATATAGCGATTAAACATTTATGAATTTTTTTTTCGATTATTTTTTATTTTATGTAAATATGTATGTTTGTATAGAACAAAAGCCAAGTAACGACACATAGTAACAAGAAATGTAAAGCCATTTGGTAATAGATTAATTTTTGATGAATAGCATAAAAATAAGCGATAAAAATACATTAAAGTTAAAATTAATAAATTAAACGAGTCCATAGAGAAATAAAATAAAAAAGTATATAATTATAAAATATATTGAAATATAAAATAAATTATTAAAATTACAAAGCAACAGTTACTTTAATTAATTTTGTTAATAATTTAATTTTTATTTATATTAATACATAAAAGTTGTAGAAAGTTCTTAAAGAAAATTATAAAAACTTTGTCTGAATGTGTTTGAAGAAATCGAGAAAAATTAATTTCAAAAATTAAAGCCTTTTAAAAAAATAATAAACTGAAAAATAACGAAAGTAATAATTAAATAAGAAAATTAAAAAAAAAAATGAAAGTGGTATAGCAATTTTTGATGTTATTTAAATGTTGAAAAAGTAATTAATTTATTTTGTTAATATAACAACTACAAAATACCCCAATAAACATTAATCTTTTAAATTCATGTTAGTTTTGTTATATTTGATATGTTCTAATTGTTTATAAAGCAGAATACCTCTAAAAGTCAAAACGAAAAAAAAAACAAAATCTAGATAATATTTAATCACGTTGAAACAAATTTCTTTTATATTTTTAACCAATAAATAAACATTGAGAAAATAAAGATTTAGCAAAAGAATTCAAGTTTAAAAAAAATTATAAAACCATATTGTAGGCATCAAAAAATGATTAATAGAAATAATATCAATATTAGCAGCGTAAAATCTACTATCGCATATAAAACACAATATAGTTGCAACATTAAAAAAATTGATTTATTTTATAAACAATCGAAAACACATCATCTATGTATAATTGTATTCAACAAAAAAAATTATATTTTTTTTTTAGTAAATTCCGAAATTCATTTTAGATTAGAATATTAAATATACAATATTAAAAGAAAACTTCTTACAGAAAGAACTCCAATTGGTGATAGTGAAATATTTCCAACGGTCGCTCGTAACTCATCAACACTGGCCGATATAGGAGCTGTGCCATTATTCAATGGTTTAATTTCAACATGAATTTTTCGTTCGGGTTTCTCATTATCAGAATCAGATTCAGAACTTGAATAAAAATTAGCTAAAATAAACAAAAAAAAAAATAGGATAAATGAAAAAACTAAATTAGAAATGAGAGAAAAAAATACTTTTCTCTCTTTCTTCGTTCCAACCGGATTCTTTAGTTTGTGGTTTAATACTATAACCGTCTTCATCAACTTCTGGTGTTGCTGTTGGTGCTACTCCACTACCTGTAACTGTAGTGGTATTTGCAAAATTTGAATTTGCTGTAGTAGTCGCTGGAGTTTGTACTGGACTATTTTCATTATTCTTTTGAACGGATTTTTCATCACTAAAATTAAATAAATATTTGTTTTATAAATTATTCAAATTAAAAAAAAAATTAAAAAATATATAAGTAGGCAAATTTAAGATTATGAAGCAGACCCATCAACGATACTAGTTAAAGAATATGGAATTTTAACCCAAATTTTACATAATTCTATTAATTTTTTTTAGTATGAACCATCACCACTTATAGATAGCCTACACATTTTTCGATAACTATACTTACATTATAACACTTTCATCTTTATTGCTAGCTGTATCGGAATCTTTCTTTTTTTTCGATTTTTTCGTTTTAGCTCTTCGACTACGTAAGATCCCTGAAACTAAATTATCTGTGTTAAAAGAAGAAAAAAATTTATTCCTAAATAATGTGCTTAAAAAATTTTCTTTAATTAATTTTTTTTTGTTTGTACAAAAATTATATGTATATATATTTATAGATTTAAATAAAAACTTTTTCGTTAATGCAATTCTATTCAAAATAAAAAAAAAAAAATTAAAAATTATTATAAGTATTAGGAAAAACTAAATGAAATTAAATTGAGATATTAGCAAAACAAAAGATTCCAATTTTAAAATAGAAATTTTGAAAAATAAAAACCAAAACCTGGAAAAATTTTGCTCGGTTCAAAAATTGTGCGTTACAAATGATTGGAAATTATTATTAAAAATCAAAATAATAAAAAAATTTAGATAGAAAGTAATGCTCAAAATTTGAAATAAAATATTCATATAATATGAAAAAAGAAAATTAGTATTTGAAAGAACATTTATATTTATTTATCAGAAGTTAACTGCATAAATTAATCATGATATTGCTTTAAAAAGTATACAATTATTTAAATCACAAAACAATTAAAATATTACACATTTAATTATTTTAAATCAAAACAAAAGAATACAGAAAATGTTTCTATTATTTGATATGTAAAATTAAATCCAATATTATGAATTAGATTCAATTTAAATCTAAATTTATAAACCCCTTACTCAAGAAAAATGTTTAAATTTTTTTTTTTAATTTTTGCTAAAAATTCACCTAACTCACAATTGTCCCAAATATTTTTTTTAAATATAATAAAAATTAAATATTATTGAAGAACAAATACTATACGAGTATTAAAATATTAAAAAAAAAATTCACAAAAGAAACGTAAAATTTAATTATAAATACATGGATAATATGCATTCTAAATCCAATTTGTACATTATTTAGCAACTTGTATCAACAAAGATACAGTAACGAGGTTCCGAAGATTTGAAATGTAGAAAAATATAAACTTTGGAACGTAATTGGCTTTAAGAACCACTTTATAATTGATACTTACTACTTTCAAATAGCTTTGAATTATGACTTGAAGTGTTCTACTATATAAAGATAGTGTTTTTGTAAATATTATGGAAAATTATTAAAAAAAAAAATATGAGAATAAGCTAGACATATAGGAAATTTATCTTCTGGACTTATAATTCAATGTAATTGATCAACTTGTAGTGTATTTTGGAAAAAAAAACAGAATTAATTTATAAATTATATTATGTATTGCCTTTTCTAAGAATTTTATTTTTCGATCATTCACCGCAAATGTTTAAATATTAAATTATAAGTGTAATAATATAAAATCTGTAACAAAAAACGTGAAAAGTTTAATACAAAAATAATAAAATAAAATTGGAACACATATAATAATATTTATTATAAAAAAAAATAATAAAAAAATTCTGCAACCAGGTAATGAATAAAAAATTATCAAAAATAAGATAATATTTTCGGATTTAATTTTCACTTTTTATTTATTTATTAAAAAATGTAAAGTGGCAGAAAAAAGATGACTTTCCTGATCAAAAGGACAAACTATTCAAACAAACCATACTAGAAAGCACGTTGAAAATAAAAATGTAAATCAGATAAATTATATAATCTTAGGTGAATTATTTAAAAAATTGTTAAATCTTCGATTTTCGTAAAATTTTATTTATTAACAGGTTAACTTGAGGATTTCGTAAAAATTTAATAATATTTTTCATATAATAGATGATATTAAAACGCTTTTACCGATAAAAACTTATACAATTAATAACTTAATTACAGAAAATAACTAAATTTTTTCATATAATTATTAGATATTATTTTTTTTTAAGATAATATGAGATTCTGATTTTTGTGTAATAAAAATATTGGCAACTGAGAGATTTAGATTTATTTATCAATTAATTCAAAAGAGCTAAATGCTTATGACATAATTCCACTATTCGTAAATTCAAAGGTTTTTATTAATACAATTCATATGTTTATTATTAATATTAATTTCACATCATGAGAAAAATCAGCATCTTATGAAATTTAATTAAATTATATTGAAACTATAATGAAAAGGAAACAAAATATATTAAAGCAAAGGAAAACATTTGTTTAGATAAAACACAACGCAACGTAAATTTTATTTAAAAAAAAAAATTAAGTTCACTAGTAAAGCAAAAAAAATTATGTTATTTTTATTTTATATATTTTAAAATTATTATTTTATATATTTTTATATAGTTTTATTAAAATATTCGTCTATTAAATTATTAAAAATAATTAATTATTGTTAAAAGAAGTAATCAAAACAATATTCGAATTAATTTACTTAACCTTCCCGCCCACTTTCCTTCTCTGCTGAAATAGATTATAGGCAGGACAGGTAAAGAAAAAAATAGTACAGAAGATGGAAATTATCATACATCAATATTAATTTAATAAAAATATAGTAGTAAGGTTAGTTGAATTAAAAAATTAAATTAAAATTAAATAATATTAAATACAGCAAAAATATATACAAAATAATATATGGATTTTTTTTAAATATTAAATAAATAAATTAAAAAAACTATTTATTCTAAAATTATACAGCATTTAGTGAAAATTATCATAATAGCTTAATATTAAGTGTTATGTAGATATATTTTTTTTATACAAAATTGATTATTTTCCAGAGAATTTAAGACATAACAGTGTCCCAGTTAAAACTTTCTATTCGTACCCTTATATAAGTTCAAATTAAATTTCCAATTTGAACGTATATATTCCATTTGTTAATTATTTTAATAAACTATTTGTATATTTAAATTTATTTATGGTTATAGTGATATATTACAAAATTTATTTATCCTACCTAATTCTCTTTTTACACGATAATACGTTACGCGTTATAATAAAATTTTTATTTTGAAAATCAAATTATTTTAAATCGAATTTAATCACGTTATTTCAAATTCGATCAATAAAGAGAATTGAATAACTCTTTTTCAAATCGCTTTATTTCAAATGCGTGTAAAAAGGGAATTAGGTGTACACAACGTTATCCATATAATTAAAAATTAGAATAAAAAATGGAAAGTTATTTTAAAAGGTGACAAAAAGTGTGGTTGGTCATTTTGAAATTATATAATTTTATATATAAAGTGATCATCTTAAAATGTTTACCCAAAAAACAATTGTTTTAATCGTTCTAACAATATTTAGAAAATCATTTATTATCAACTGAATTAATTAACAAAAAATAAATATGTTTAAAGAAAGTTTTAATCACATTATTTCTATAAGACAACATTAATTAATATTGCTATATCTATATATAAATGTATTAAATGACCAGTACTTTATAGGAAATTGATGAAAGAGTAGCACTTAGTTTCCGTTCAGTTAAATATTAATTTTAACCGAAAATTCGTCAAAGTAAATTAAAATACTCTTTTAATTTTATATTTTTTTTTGATGATTGGTTTTTAGATTTATTCTCGAAATTGAAATTAATTTTTTTCTTAAACCTAAATATGTACTTTTCATATTACGTTTTTTGCACATATTTAATAATATTTCATTCACTTTATTCAGTTTATTTGATATGTAAAAATATAAAATTAAATAAAAATAAATTTATAAGTGCCTTACTGCGATAGTTGAAGTTTTTAAAGTTTTAAACCGCTAAGTAGCACTACATAGTTAGGACTTTTTTTTTTAGTTAATCAATAATACCTTTTTTCTAGGTTAAAAAATATACAAGATAAGTATAATCCGTGTCTACCTTATATTTTAGATTTCTTTAAGTTCAAATATATTTTAATATTTTTTTTAAATTAGTTTTTAATTGTAAAATTCAATCAATTGATATTTTCATTTAATTCATTAATTGATATTTTTAAAATATTTTTTATATTAAATATTTCAATATAATAATATTCTACACTTTTGTTTAAAATTTATTTTTAATGTAAATAAATCATATTAATACATATTAAAAAATTATAATTCATAATTTTATTTAGATAATATATATCATAATTTTTACTTTGTAAAACCATTTGGTTATTTAAGATTATAATATTAAATGACTACTATTTGCAACAATACAAATGTTAGTTGTGATTTGTGACACTTATCTTATTAAAACTTTTTTTTTCTTTTACAAACTATTATAATAACAGGAAATACATTTTAAAAACTAATTCTAAACTGTGCATCTAAATATCTAAGAAATATGCAACTACATATATTATATTTAAAGAACAAGTAAAAAAATTCTAAATATAAGAATATAAATAAGGCAAATCCAATAATTCTAAACTAATATTTTAAAGTTACTTTAACAGAAAAATAACAAAAATAAAACAAGAAGTCGTGTAGAAAAAGTCTTTAAAAACCAAAAAATATAAATCTGCGCCATAGAAAATATATTTAAAAACAAAAAAGCCGACGATTGAAATATTTATAACCATATAAGATTCTTGTATGATAATAGAAAATAAAAAAATTAAAAATATAATTCTTTAATTAATAACAAAATATAATAAATTAAAAAAAAATTAAATTAAATAGTATATTTTTGTATTTCTGGTATAAATAATATGTAAAAATTAAAAAAAAAATTATAACAAATCCAATTACATTTTGAACCTCTTAATAAAGGATTCCTCCCAATTTGTGAAATATTTTGATTTGATAAGCCTTGATCATTTGGGCTCGTTGGAGCGGACAAGGCTTCAATTGGTTCACTTCTTTCTCGGCTTCCTGCAAAATATTCGTGATATTTTTCTTTTGGTTCTTATCGTCTTTTAATATTTGTTTTTTTTTTTTAATCTTTTGTACGTTTTTTTTTTTTTTCTTATAATGTTTTTTTCTTTTAATTAATTTAGATATTTAAAATATTTTAAAAGAAATTAATTTTACAAAAAAAAAAAAATTAAGAAATCAGAAAATAAAAATGTGGAATAAACAAGTTAAAGAAATATGAAAATAAATTGTATTATAAAAATATTAAGACATATACTCGTACACTGTGATAAATAATTATGAAGGAATTTTTTGCCTTCATATTGAAAAAGAAATAGCTTTTAATTAAAATTTTTTACTGCACTTTGAATTCAAAATTGTATAATAATATAGCATATTGAGTGAATAAAATGTGGAATGGCGAATACCAGCATTATTTCAGTGTGTTCTAAAAAAAAAAGGATTCTTATTGGTATTTTTACCAATAGTTTAAAAGTATACGTAAATTACAACGTATATATTTAATATAAAATTTAAATGAAGGAAATTTATTTTATAAACTCGCATAAACAAAGGCTAAGAAATTGTGCAACAAAACTTTTGATCTCGGAGCAAGATTATTTTAGTCGTCTTTATATGCTAAAATATAAATATTACAATATTTAATGTAAGTGCATAACAATTTAAAAAAAAAAATGTATTCTAAATTTTCTTCAATCAATTTACATTAACACAAATAACAAATAAAAATTAGTATATTAATGCAAATATTTATTACAAAATTATATAATCTAAAACTTGTAATTTTTAAATAAAATTTTATTTAAAAACAAATTGTGCAATTAATTCATTTTAAAATTATATTCAAATTAAATGGTGAAGAAATATTCTCATTTTTTGTAAGCACATTTGTAAATTGGGCAAGTTTGAAAAATTTATCTAAAATATTTTAATTTTTATACAAATATGTATATCTAATTTAGGATTTTATTTATTGAAAATACACGGGATTTAAATAAGTGCAGTATTTAATAATTTTGTGGTTATCATTTCAAAATAAGCATTAAAGCATGATATATGAAATATGCAATAATTATATTTAAACGAAAATTTTAAATAAAAGACAATACAAATAAATTAATATTATTCAATTTAAATTATTTAAACATGTACATGTAAAATATTTTTAGCACCTGTTAGGAATATAAATTACAAATTAATTCTCTTATAAAACAGAAACAATTAAAAATAACTTTAAACTTTTTTTTTTTTAATTTTTATCTATCCTTAAAATATAAATTAAAATAATTAATAACAGAAACACAGATATATATAACAGAAATTTAATATTTCATATACTCAAATTAATTAACCAAATAGAATAAATTTTTAAAAATTTGCACAACATTTAGAAATAATTTTTGAACTTCTTAAAAGTTTAAATATCGTATCTATTTTATGGTGAAACTTATTATATAACAAATTAATATTTTCTTGATTTATATTTCCGATTTTATATTATCCAGTGTGTTTGACAACAAAAGTTAAACAGATTTTGGATGAAAATAGTTATCTTTTCTTCATTAAATAACAAAGAAAAATAATAATTAATGAACTAACTATAGCCTAGCCATAGTCATAAGTTTTAATATAGAATAAATGCTGATATGTATTTAAATTTTTTTTTCAAATAATTACAATTGTACATATTCAAATATTCACAATAGATAACCGCTTTAGTTTTATTAATATTAATTCAAAAGTAGTAAAATATGACAGAATTTATGAAAATATGAATAATATAAGAATAAAAAATATTTAAAACCAAAAAATAATGATTTTTCAATAAAATCAAAGATATCAGCATTCTGAATACATCTTATAAATTTTAAAAGTAATATCTAGAAAACCAATAAAAATATAACTTCTTCCTAATATGAGACTTTTAACTCGGACATATTTTGTAGGGTATTTTATATTAAGTACACTTGCAAGTTTATTTAAAATGTTTTCTTATTATTATTAAAAATAATAAAAAGTAAATATTTTAATAGATTGTTAGTGAGTGGTATACTCAAACTTGCAATATTAATTTATTTTAGAAAATATTTTTTATATTCCTCATTTTTGTGATTATTTGAAATGATTTAAATGATTTTTTTAAATAAACCTAATAAAGTGTGAATACTGGACAACATATTCTTAAAATACCCAATTAAAAAAAAATAAATACATATATTAAAATAAATGCATACATATATATTTATGAATGTAAACGAAATATAAAAAATTAATTAAAAAAACTAACAAGAAACATAACTTATATTACATAAGCATACGAAATAAAATTAAATTAACTATTAATAATGAAAAAAAAAAATGGAAATTAATAAAGGAAAGTGAAAAAAAAATTGAAAAGAACGAAAATTAACTGAATTAAATTAAAAAAATATTTTGAATATTAACATGAAAATAGCTTAAACAAATTATAGGTAAGTATATAATAAATTATAATAAGTAATTTTAAAATTTACAGAAATTAATGAAATTAATTTTTATTTGCATTATGATTTGAAATTTTGTTATTTGCTGCTATTTTAAGCAATGAAATGAAATATTGATTCAATGTAGCGAATACGTTAATAAAAGCATCTTTATGTTAACATTCAACATATTTTGGTTTAAATTTGTTAAAAAATATTCTATTAAATTTTCGATTTTTTTTGCAAAATTTTTTTTTTTAGTAAATAGTGAATAGAATAGAAAAAGAAGAAAATTAGAATATTATAGTTTTAAAAGCGAAAAAAATAAATAAAAATAAAAAAAAAGATATGTGGAGCTTTGAAGATTTGCTTTTTTTTAAAATTATTATTGTTTTTTGATTATTACAACAATTACCCTGGGAATTAGACATGAAGAGATTTAGAAGGGAAGTAGTACGGCGGGAAGATTTTGTTTGTTGTATTGGCTGCTGTACTTGTGGCGACGTTTGTTGCTGTTGTTGCGTTTGTTGAGATGGCTGTGGTGTTGGTTGAACTTTTATGGATGTTTGTTGTTGTTCGTTTTGTTGTTGACCCTTTTCTAAATTATTATTTTTTAAATAATTTATTTTTGCTTTCATTTTTTTGTTATAAAAAATGAAGAATTTTTATTTTAAGATTTACATAATAAAACTTAATTAATTTTTTCTTTGCTTTTTTAGTTAAGGAATTTATTATAATTTCAATATAATTCAAGGTAAATCAAAATTAATTAAACTCAGGAATGTCAAAAGAAATAGAAATGTATATAAATAATGCAATTGAAATGACCAAATTATCCAAATTATTTTTTTAAAGTAACTAATATTAGAAATGCTTTGCCAGTGAAATACAATTATTTTCTTATTTACATTAACTTTTTCGTTTTTTTCATATTATTTTTCGAAGCCTATGGAAACCGAACTTCTTAATTAAATTTTGCATTTCTAATAATAGCTCAAAATAAATGAAAATGGTAAAAATCAAATTTTAAAAGAAAGAGCGTGTAACGTGGACATAACTATATGGATTATTTTATAATAAAATATGAATGTAAAAAAACCCATTACGAAAACATAAGCTAGAATATAACCCAAGTTTTTTTTTAAATAATATTATAAATATGTAATAACTGAAAACAATAAACAGCAAAGAAACTTTTTTTTCTCAAAAAAATAAAACATACTTGGAACAGTATTTGTTGATGAAAATGAAATATTATGTTCAGATAATTGACTTAAAGCTGGTGAAATATACGAACTTTGTATAGTATCCTGATTTGGTTGTTGTTGATTAATTTGCTGTTGAGGACTTCCATCTGAATTAAATGTTCCATTTCCACTAACATTAGATGTGTCTTGATTTGAATTCGTATTTGATGGAGTGATTGATTTATCGGAATGTTTATGACTCGATGGTATATTCGAACTAAACCAATTTCTTAGGTTTGCTCTAACTGTACTTGTAACAGAATTTGGCTCAGGGGAAACACCTCTGCTACCAGAACCTGTAACTTTTTGTTGAGACGATATTGATGGAGCAGGGCTCACTAAAGCACTTGATGTAGTTGCTGGCGCAGATCCAGCTGCACCAGTAGCTTGATTTACCGGATTTTGTTGATGCTGCGGTTGTTGGTTTGGTTGTTGATGTAATTGATTTGCTTGACTTAACTGATTTACAAATGATGTATTACTATGTGTTTGATTTGAAGTATGTACAGATGAAGTAACTGGAGTTGTGCTCGATGATGGTAATGATGATAAGTTTATTAATTCAAGCTCAGTTATTTCTGATTTATTATTTTTTTTTTTTTTGATTTTTTTTTTATTTTTCATGTATAAAATATGTCGTTATATTGATTATCCATTAATTGTTTTGATTAAGAACATTTTTATTCACAGTTGTTTGTGTTAAGTTTTGTTGTGTTATTTTTATATTATTTTCAAACCAAAAAAACACACAAAATCAAAAGAAAAAAGTATAAGTAATAAAAACGTTTATGTTATATAAAATTAAAACATATATTTAGTTAAATAAAATTAAAAACTATTTTTGTATTTATTTAAATTTTATGTATCATGCCTTGCATTTTTATTATGTAAAAATTCTAGAGAGGCAAAAACAATCTATAACATAAAACGAGCAAAAAAAAACATTATCAAACAACTATTTAAAATCTGAATTTTAAATTTTTTTTTTATTAAATTGACTTAATATTTGGAAAATGCATAGGCAGAAAATACAAAGCAATTAATTAGTTTTAATTTCAAATTTTCCTATAGGTATATGAATGAACATTGATTTTTGCTTACCTGGTTTTTCTAGACCAGTATATTTATTTAAAACAAATTGTTCAAGTAATTTATCAACACTCATATCTAAAAATTGACGTTTAAATTCACTATGAACCTAAAAATTAGAATCTTTAGTGATATATTTAAAAAAAAGTATTTCAATTCTTACTTGACCAACCATATCATGATTTGTTTGAACCAGTTCCAAATATGTTGATAAAAACTCTCTCATTTGACGTAAATGCGCTTCTTCAATTTCTTGAAATCTCTGCAATGTAAATTATATAATAAATTATTTATAAAAACATATACTTATTCTGTATGATACATACTCTACAAGTAGCTGTCATTTTATTTTCAAAATCCTGCTTAATAGGCGTATGCTTATCCATTAAATTTTTATAATCATCTTGAAGTTTTTTTAATTTTGTTTCAGCTTTTTCAATATCTTTTGTCGTACCATTCTCTTTTCGTAATTTTTCTAATTCTTGTAATTTATTCGTATATAGATCTTTAGATTTTTGTACGGCTTGTGTTGATGATTGCATTGATTGAACAGATTCTAATGTACTTGATTCCTCATCCTTAACTAATTTATGTTTCTTATGTAATTCATCTGCATATTTACTTATATCTTTAACTAGTTCGCTGAGTTTTTGTACCATTTGTAAATGCAAAGTTGAAAGACGTTCTGCAGAACCCTTTAAAATACCCCATATTGGAGCAAATGTTCCATTTAATGTACCAGAACCAGCTTTATGTGCTAGTTTTGTCATTAATTTAGAATTTTGTTCTTCGATATTAGTTTTTTCTCGAAAGAAATCTGATAATTCTTTACTAGCGACAAATCCAAATTTCATATTATGATATAGAACATCGTATCCATTATTTTTTTCGCCCTAAAATAAAAAAAAATTTATAGCCACATATTGATTTTGAAACTTAGCTACAAAAATAACCATTATAAAAGTTCTTTCAAAAAATTAAAAAAATATTTTCAAAAAAAAAAATATAACTTGTTCAAGTGGACTACAAGTGTTGAATGAATATACGCCCATCATAATGTCATAATTAATGTTAACATTTATCTCTTGAGAGCGTTTATTCAAAGTTAAAAAAAAAGTATAATTTGTTTGAAATATAAAATGATTTAAAATATTTGTTTATATTTACCCAAAAATAGTCATTAAAATCAACCGTCATTTTGAAATTTGTCCTCTCGTTGCTTTCCTCAAATTCTTATATTAATTAAAGAATTATTTTTCTACTTTTTCTTTGTATTAAATACAGAAACATACAGAATTAATAAATATAACTTAACATATAATATATTAACTTAAAATTGAATTAAATTTTAAATCAACACCTATTTTTAACATATTTAATTTTTTATAATAAAGATAACACAACACTTAAAAAAAATTGAAACTGCACTTTAAGATCAAACTTTTTTTAAAATTATATTTTTTTACTTGAATTGCAGAATTTCCTTTTTTTAGATGTAAAAAAAAGAAAAAGCAAATATTCAAACAAACCAAATAATCTTATCAGCACTTTTTCTTTTCGCTCCAAGTTAAAATTTAAATTTGTTGTTTGTATAATTTTTAATGTACTTAGTGATTGTTGCTATTCGAAGTGCAGGAAATAATAATCTTTCATTTTACTGTCGTTAAATGTTTTGATTTGAAAATATTTCTTTAAAATAGAGTTTTTGTGACATTCACTCTAATATTTTAAAAATAATCTGAAAAGAAATTTAAATAATACATTATAAATTATAAAAATTTGAAATTAAAATGTACATTAAATGAGAAATAAAATTTCTATAAAGAAAAAAATAAAATTAATATATTATATTATTTGTTGATTTTTTATAAATATATAATTTTTAATACTTAACAATTCATAATACAGTAAAAATTAATTTATATTTTTTTATATAAATTTTTATTTGTAAATAAATATAAACTTATTTGTTATAAAATCTAGTACCTTTAACTACGATAAAACATTATCGAATAAAAAATTACCCCTTTAAGTATCAAATACAAATATTTAAATAGAACACTTGCAATTTAATAAAAAATTAAAGAAAATATCAAACGTACAGTACAAAAAAAAACTATTCAATTTAATTTAATAAATTATGAAGCTTCAATTGCATCCATTGACTTTGTAAAGGAATAATTTGACCTTTATAACACTGAATACATCCATAGTTTTTTTTTTTTTGTAATTATCTAAATAACAAGCAACATATTCTAACTAGTAATATGATATAAGTATAGTTAATAAATAAAATTACACATTGGAGTACCCCAGCGATGTTTGTTTTATATGAATATTAAAATATTTTAATGAGAAAAAAGTATTTAGATAAAATCATAAATTTTCGTAAGTTCATCGTCACTACTATTTGTTTATTTACTAAAGATTATAATACAGTACCAAAAAAATGTAAATAAGTGTTCTAATGAAAATCTATTTCTTTTATCTTCTATAAAATCACAAGATTAAAAATAAAGTAAATAAGAAAAACTATATAACCAACATGATTTAGAAAGTATTTACAATTTTTGTTTTTTAATTTATAATATATATATATTTACAAATTTATATTTTTCGTAAAGAAAACCTTTGCGATTATAAATATTAAGAGCCTAAAAAATTTTAATAATCACTCATTTGGAAATGTTAACCTTAAAAAAGGGTGCAGTCAAGCCAAGCGATTAAGTTTTCTTTAATTAATAACTAAATATTTTTCTTTAAAGGATTTATTTTTCTATATTATTTTAAAAATTTGTAATAAATTAAATATATTATAAATTTTCAATTTTATAATCTAATTCACACTTTACAATTTGCCAATTACATAGATATATGGCTTTTCTTTTTTGTTTTCCAGTTATTGAAATTGTTAATCAAATTTTATATAAAACTGTTAGATTATTTTAATTTTAACTTCCTTAACCACCTTTATTAGATCATCAATAACAATATTCAACTTTTTTTAATTTTCTATTTTAACATTTAAATGATTTAAAAAGAAAATTTTACTATATAGTTCTCATAGGTTCCCGCAAATAAAAACTTAGAATTTATGCTAAATGATTACCTCAGTTTTTACGTTTTAGGTAATCTATTATATTTAACAAAAACAAATAATTATAGATTAGCACATTCGATTCACATTTCATTTGTTTTTATTTTGATTTATATAATGAGATTTTTTTAATAAATTATTATCAAAATTAATAAAATGGACAAAACTTCGATAAAAAAAATTAAATCAATTTTCTTTCTCAGCAATCTTTTTTTTCCCTGGCAATGCTTTGAAACTATTGACAATTTTGACATTTGAAATGTCAAAGCTTGACGTTAATAAAAAAAATAATTTTTATAACTGAACAAGTTTTTGGTTTAGTGATACCACATCATTAGTTAAATCTTTTATTTTTTAATGTGAAGAGAAGTGTGAAGTATTTTTTTGAATTAAATTCTTGTGGTGCATTGAGAATATATATATATATATATATATATACTGTTGTGGCGTGTACCATAAATAAGGTTCCTTGTTTAGCTAAATAATTATAGGTTTGAGTCACAATAAAAAAAAGTAGGTATTATAAAAATAAACAATATTCAAAGTAGGATGGTTGGTAGGTATTATGGTATTACTTACACGTTTCCACATCCATCCTGGAAAAGGTTCGTCAAATACCAAATTTTAAAGATTTTTTCCAGAATTTCTAGCTTTAATTCCGCTACTGCTATAACTAATGTTTTGAATAATATTACCCTTTTTTATAAATTTTAAAACCGTCTTGGTGAAATAAAATGTCAAAATTAACAAATTTCATTATATTTTTCATATACTAATATTAGTGCAATTGTTAATTCTAATTGCACTTTCTCTCACAAATCATATTCTCAAATTTCTATCGGAAATTTCTATTAGCTGGAATGCTATGGCCACTGACCGGATTCGGTGCTTCTTTTCTGCTACAATTGAAACAGATATACTACACTTCTACATTAAAAACTCATATAAAATATGCTACATGTTTTTCAGTGCCCCACATTGCTAAAATTTTCAACAAAGTTACAAAAAAAAATTTGGATTTCTAAATATTTTACCAAATTTAGAAAAAAGTACAAGGAAGTTCATTTCCAAAATGTTTACAATATTTTTTATTAATATAATTAATTAACTTAAAAAGTACTAAAAAATTAAAGTGCTCTGTACTGCTTTTAATATGATTTTAAATTGATTAAATTGATCCTTTTATTTTATATTATCAAAATTAAAATATAAAAATTTGTTTTCTTTGATTTTAAACCAGGAAACTACTATGGATGACTTCTTTAAATTGAAATTGGTTTCAAAAGCATAAAATAATTTGACCTAATCCACTGAGCTTGCTTGGAGAGATGTACCATATCTACTACTTGAAATTTCTATTTAACGGAAGCACTGCCGGGAATATAAATTTTGACATATTTTGATTTTTTATAAATTTTAGCACGTTGTTGTTTTTAAAAGAAAAAAACAAATGCATAGAAATTGCCGGATTGTATTTATTTAATAAAAATGCAAACTACAAGAGAATTTCTTAGAAAAACCAAACGAGGAAGTATCATAAAGGTATTTTTTTTATAAAAACTAATTAATTGTTTTACAAAAATATATTTATGCAGGTTGTTCGTGAACATTATCTTAGAGATGACTTAGTTTGCGGATCAGAGATATGTGAATTATGTTGCTTTCAAACAGAAAATGATAAAAGATTGTCTAATAAACCAGAAAATGGAAGTACTTTATTTCCATTCCCACACTATTTAGTTTTAGATACTAATGTTGTAATTGATCAAATTGATGTTTTCGAAGAGGATGCTATACATAATGTTATCATTTTAACCACTGTGTTAGATGAAATTAAAAATAAAAGTAGTACTATTTATAAGCGTTTTCGTGAGGTAGTCAATTTGGATTCAAGGAAATTTTACGTCTTCGTTAACGAACATCATAAGTAAAAATTTAATATTAAAATATTCATTTATAACAAAAATATATTTTTTCTAGAGACACTTATGTTGAAAGAAAAAGAGGTGAAACTACAAACGATAGGAACGATAGAGCAATTAGAGTGGCAACAAAATGGTATGATGAACATTTAAAACAAAGTCAAAAAAGTAAAAAAACCAAGAACGTTATAAGGGTTGTTCTTTTAACTGACGATGCTGATAATCGTCGAAAGGCAGAAGACGAAAATATTCTTGTTACTAGTGTTGAAGAATATGTTAAGTCGTTAACTAACTACCCAAATCTGTTGGATAAACTATCTAAAAAAAATTATGAATTTGAAAGTACGAAAACAGCACTTTTTCCACCTCATTTAACAATGGTTCAAATTCACCACGGTATTAAAAGTGGAAAATATCTACAAGGAGGTTTCATGGCTTCTAGAGAAAACTATTTAGAAGGACACGTTATGGTTGAAAAATATGAAAAACCAGTAAGATTTAATTTAATTTTTTGTTTTATTTACTGAAATATTTTGTTTTGAAACTATTTACATATATTAACATTATATTAGGTTCTTATTCAAGGGCGTGAAAGTCTGAATCGTGCTATAGATGGAGATACAGTTGCAATAGAAATTTTTCCTGAAGAGCAATGGTCTGCACCTAGTGAAATAGTACTACAAGAAGATGAAAATGATCCTGGTGATATACTGGATGAAGAGTCTGAAATATTGAAACAGCCTAAAAAGGTAGCATCTGTTGAAAAATTACCAACAGGGTGTGTTAGAGGCATAATTCGGCGGAAATGGAGACAATATTGTGGGATTTTGCAAGTGAATCCCATTCAAGGTTCTACAAGACATATATTCGTACCCGCAGACAGAAAAATTCCAAAGGTGCGCGTAGAAACTCGTCAAGCCGAAAAGCTGTTAATGCAAAGAATTCTTGTAGCTATTGATTCGTGGCCTAGGCATTCACGTTATCCTCACGGTCATTTTGTGAGATCTTTAGGACAATTAGGTGACATTGAAACTGAGAACGAAGTTGTACTTCTTGAGCACGATGTTCCACACAGCAAATTTTCGGATGAAGTATTAAGTTGTTTACCAAAACTTCCATGGATTATAACAGAAGAGGTATGCATTAATATTATAATTAATTTAGTCTTCATTTGAGAGGGAATATGCATCCGATGGCAGAGATTCAGGGTGCGTCGTTGTATCCGACGGTGTTGAAATATTTAACCATGGAAAATTAATAATCGATGGATTTGGTGTTACAGGATGACTTTGACCCAAGGACGGGATATTATCATCTTCATTTTCTAAAATATCAGCTTCATTTATTGGACGTAAATAAACAGTAACGCCAGGTTTTCGTGCATCTAGACTTCCTCTATTATAGGATTGCCTCGCCATTTTAGAAGTTTTGTTTGCAGGTGGTACAAAAAATGCCCTGTCGTTGTTTTTAGAGCTTGAATTTTTCCTAAAATGTTGTCTAGCAAGGTTTGTTGAAGTACTGGCATTAGTAGATCTGGCTATATTTGTTTGTCTTGAATTTTTTAATGTAGAAACTGTATTTACTTCCGGTAATACTGTTGCAGTTATTTGTGATCTATTTTTTGTCAAAGTTTCTCTGCTAAATTTGATTGAATTTTTGTAGCTTTGGTTACTTTTTTCTGCAATAAAAGAAAATCTTGTTTTGTTTTCTAAAAAAAAACATGTCTGCTCTTAAAAATTCAAATTTTTGTATAGTTTTTCCTTACCTTCATTTCTCAAGGATTTAATTTTAGCTTTTTGTTCTTTGATATTTATACGAACGGAACTGATTTGAGTTTTCAATGCTTTTATGTTGTCAACAAGATTTTTCATTTCCCTCTGTAGACAAATAAGTTCCAAAACATTACGCCTTAATCGTTCTTCAAGATTGCTAAATATTTCATAAATAATTTTGTTTATAATGTGTTTTAGATAAATAAATGAAATTTACTTTTCCCTTGCATCTTCATAGGCCTTATTTAAAAACAGTTGAGATTCATCGATTATAGACTCTAAGTAAGCACAATATTTTGTTAATTTGTCTTCCCTTTCGCATAAAGATAAAATATGTTCTCCATCATCAGTTTTTTTTTCTTGTGTGTTTGGGACATATTTTTTATCCTGTTTATTATTGATTTTACTTTTTTCTATCGGTTTAATCATATCACTGTTACTTTTTTTTTCAGACCCTTTGTTTTTCACTTTCCAGAAACTGATTTTTTCCATACTAAAAAATTTGTAAAACCGAAATGCTATTTTTGTTTTTGAAACTATAACCAATTAAACCAAATTCTATAAAATATTATTGACAACAATTCTATATCTTACTTAATTTTTCCTTTTTTATTTTTTAAATTTTAATATTATTTGATATGTGATAAAATTTATTTATTAATTTCAATTGTAGGATTATGGAAAACGTGTAGATTTGCGTGATATTTATATTTGTTCAGTTGACCCTCCTGGATGTACAGATATTGATGATGCATTACATTGTCGCGAAATAGGACCAAATCGTTTTGAGGTTGGAGTTCATATTGCAGATGTTAGTCATTTTATTAGACCAGGAACAGCTTTAGACCGCGAAGCAGCCTCGCGCGGTACAACAGTTTATTTGGTTGGGAAAAGAATAGATATGGTACCAGAATTACTTAGCTCAAATCTTTGTTCATTACTTGGAGGTGTTGAAAGATTTGCATTCTCATGTGTTTGGGAAATGGATGGCAATGCTAATATTTTAGCAAAAAAATATCATAAGAGTGTTATAAAATCTAAAGCTGCAATGACATATGAACAAGCTCAAATTATAATTGATGATGTTAATCAAAATGATGAAATTGCTAAATCCTTGCGTAATTTAAATAAATTAGCTAAAATTTTGAAGAAAAATAGATTGGACAACGGGTAAATAAAATATTGATGATAGCGAATATTTATTTATTTTAATTATTTCATATTTTAGAGCTCTAGTTTTAGCATCTCCAGAAATAAGATTTCAAGTTGACAGTGAAACTCATGATCCAATTGATGTGGAAGCAAAACAGATTCGTGAAACAAACTCAATGGTGGAAGAATTTATGTTGTTAGCTAATGTAACTGTTGCAGAACACATTGAAAAAGAATTTCCTGAATGCGCTATGTTAAGAAGACATCCACGTCCGCCGCAAAGTAATTTTGATCCTTTAATAAAAGCTGGTCGCAATCAAGGTTTTGAAATTCATACAGAATCTGGCAAGGCTTTAGCCAATTCTTTAGACGAAGCTGTTAAATTAGATAACCCATATTTCAATACAATGCTAAGAATATTAGCAACACGTTGTATGATGCAAGCTTTGTATTTTATTAGTGGTACCACTCAAAAAGAAGAATTTTTTCATTATGGGTTAGCAGCTGCAATTTATACCCACTTTACATCACCAATTAGAAGATATGCCGATATAATAGTACATCGTTTATTAGCTGCGTCAATTGGTGCTGATAGTACATATGCTGAACTTTTAGATAAAAAGCAAAATGCGAATTTATGTCTAAATTTAAATTATAGAAACCGTATGGCACAATACGCTGGACGTGCTTCTGTCGCTTTAAATACACATCTATTTTTCCGTGGTAAAACACAAGAAGAAGAAGGGTAATTTAAAAGTTAAATTATTTTTAAAGGTAATTTTTAATATTTAAAAATAATTATAGATATGTGTTATTTGTACGGAAAAATGCTTTACAAATTCTCATTCCAAAGTATGGTCTAGAGGGAACAATTTATTTAAATAAGAGCAAAGAAGAAAAAGAATTAGATCAGAATGTATCGAATGTCACTTTTGTTTATAATGAAGAAGTAGGTTTCTTTTAATTGTTTTTAATAACAGTTTTTATAATAAATATTAATAAATATTCTTTTTTTCTCAGGAACATACTCAAACTTGTGGGAATGTCATTTTTCATTCATTTGATCCTGTTACAGTTCGTTTGAGTTTAGATTCAACAAATGTCCAACATGAAAAATTAGTTTTCAAGTTAGTTAAACCATACATTGAAGGCTTCAGTACACAAGATTTGGATAGTTTGATGCCAGAAATTGAACCAACTGAAGAACAAGAAGCACCAGAATTAGATGTTTCAAAAAGAAAAAAATTATCAAAATTAGTTGAAATACAAAGCGATGACGTTGAAGTACCCCGTAAAAAAAGCAAAAAAAAAAAATAAAAAATTAAAAAAACTTATTAACCAACAAATTTTTTAATAAATTCTACTTTAAATCATAATAATTATTTACATTTTTTATTTATTTTTTAATTAAGTAATTTCAGTTTATGATCCCCAATGAAGGGGAAAAACTATTAGTGAAGAGTAATGCTATGAAAATAAAAAAAATGTCTATAATAAAAGGAAAAACTGACTTTAATTTTTATTAAATAAAAAAACAACAGTACAGATAAAATACATAACTTTAATTTTAACAATTTTTACCGACAAATTGCTGTTAATGCTATAAACAATAGTTTTACATTAAAAAATAAAAGTGTTTTTTTTCCATCGTACATTATGCCATAGTCGTCTAAAGAACGTTTATCGGAATAAAAATTTTTGAACTTTCCTGCTTCGGAGTGCTTGTCAATGTCCTATGCTCAATAAAAACATACAACTTAAAACTTTTTATATACCACTAATATTGCAGTTTAAAAAAATTCATTTACAAAAAATTTATTACAAAATTTTCATTTTTTCTACAAAAATTATACATACTTATATACATTTCATGTATTCACATATGTATTTATAAAATTACCCCAAAAATTTAAAATTCTGATTTTGTAAATGATACCTACAAAACCTACCAAATAATTTTGAATAACTAAACTAAAATATTCTATTAGTATTAATTTACATAATATGTTTCTATTCATTTGCTTAATATAATTTTTTTCCTGGGAAATTAAAATAAATTAATATTGAATTGCTTAAAAATTAACTTTAATATAAAATCATAAAAAAATAAATTTTTTTTTTGTTAATCAGCGCATATTGGATTTGACGCAGTCATAGCATAGCCGAGTTCCTGCAAAGCTCTTTTTATCTGAAATAAAATTTAAATTTTTATTTATTAGCATAAAATAATATGATTTTCTAATTACATCAGTAAATACACTGGCGTCTTCAATTGTTGCTGGCAAAATAACTTTTTCATTTTTAGCTAAATCAGACATTGCTTTACGAATTGTTTTCCCAGATCTAGTTCTTGGTAATCCTTCAACTTTAGCTGCTAATCTAAATGATGCAATTGGACCAATTACATCACGAATTATTTTAATTATTTCTGATGAAATTTTTGTAGCTTCCTTTGTTACTCCTAATAATAATTATTTTTTAAGCATTATTGTATTTAAATGCATAATTTTTTTAATTAATCAATAGTCATATTTGCTTCTATACCTTCTTTAACAACAAATAAACACAAAGGAACCTGTCCTTTTGTTGGTTCGGGAACACCAAATACTGCAGCATCTGCAATATCAGGATGACGTAAAACCGCATCCTCTAAACTTGATGTTGCTATTCTGTGTCCGGCAACATTAATAACATCATCATCTCTAGCTGTTATATAAATATATCCATTTTGATCTCTATAACCAGCATCCATTGTATCATAATAACCCTAAAAAATATTTATATTTTAGTTCGTAATAAAAGTTTAACTTTTATTTTTAACTTACAGGAAATTTTTGAAAATAAGTTTGCTTAAAAAGTTCATCATTTTTATACAAAGTTGACATATTACCTGGTGGTAATGGTAACTTAATAACAATTCTTCCTAATTCTAATGCCTCGGTTGGTGTACCATCTTGATTAAATACTTCAACTTCAATAAAAATTCAAAAAAAAATATTAATTTATAAAACTAAATTATCATATAAATTCATTACCTTGATATCCCATAAATGGTAAACCAGTTGTATGTTTTGGTGGATTCATACTATGACCAAAATCTCTGCAAGTAGCTGTAATGGCAGAACCAGTTTCTGTTTGCCACCAATTATTTAAAGTTGGCACTTTAAATGTTTTTTCTATCCAGTTTTTTGTTTCAAGATCACATTGTTCACCAGCAATAAAAATTGTTTTCAATGAATCTAAAGAATATTTTTTACCAAATTTTATTTCAGGATCAACACGTCTTATAACCTATATGAATTAGTTGAAGTCTATTTTATAATAATAAATTGTATACAAATTACAAAATTAATATAAAAGGACTACATACACGGAATGCTGTAGGAACTGAAAATGCTGCTGTAACCTTATGTTGATCAATAATTCTAAAATATTGTCCAGGATCTGGGGTTCTATCTGGTTTTCCTTCATACATTACTGATGTTGCACCAATAAGTAAAGGTGCATAACAAATATATGAATGTCCTACAACCCAGCCTAAATCAGACGCTGTCCACCACACATCATCACTTGTTACACCATATATTTTTTTCATTGTATAAGCTAATGTTGCTAAATGACCACCAACTGGCCTTTGAATACCTAAACATTTATATTTAAAAAAATACCTTAAAATACAAAATTGAATAATTAAAATTAATTGAAAAATCAAACCTTTTGGTTTATCAGTTGTTCCAGAAGTGTATAAAATATATAAAGGATCATTTGCTTCAACTGGAACACATTCGCATCTTTCAGCTAAATTACCTAATTCTAATACAGTATTCCATGCAATATCTTTTTTATAATCAAGTACAGCATTTGTAATATTGGTTCGTTCAAATATAACTCTACATATTGGTTTCCAAGTAGACAAAACAATTGCTTTATGTAATATATCTAAATATTTAATTACTTTATTTGGTTCAATACCACAACTCGCTGCAATTACAACTTTTGGTTTTGCATGTTCAATACGAGTACAAAGTTCACTGGCCGCAAAACCTAACAAAAAAAACAGTTATTAATTAAAAACTATAACTTTAAATTTTTTGTTTTAAATTCACCTCCAAAAACTACAGAATGTACTGCACCTAAACGGACGGTAGCCAACATTGCCATTACAGCTTCTGGTATTAATGGCATATAAATTATAACACGATCACCTTTTTCTACACCAAGTTCTTTTAATCCACCAGCTAACTTTGTTACCTGTGGATTTTAAACAAAGATTTAACTTTTTAAATAATTGTAAAAATTGAAGAAGAATGAAATTAACACTTACAGTATCATAAAGTTCATTATATGTTACGTGCCTTATAGTATTCGTTAAAGGACTATCATGTATTAAAGCTATTTTATCACCTTTACCATTTAAAATATGACGATCGATTGTATTATAACAGGCATTTAAATAACCACCCACATACCACTTTGTAAATGGTGACATAGAATTATCTAAAACTTTATCCCATTTTTTATTCCAATGAAGTGTTTGACCAACTTCATTCCAAAAATCATCTGGAGTTTCAATTGAACGACGATATGCATCTAAATATGTTGGACTATCAACTTTTGGAAGTGGTATGTCATCTGTATTGAAAAAAAAATGAAAGAAGAATAATATGAATATGTATTGAAATTAAAATAAAAATTAGAAAATATTGAACAAACTCTGAAAAAAATGTCGTTCTAAATCTTTTTACCCCACAAATGAAAAAAAGTTGAACCAATGGTTAATTTGCAAGAGAAGGAAATTTTACGTAGTACAGAAAAGCAAAATCTTAATCGGAAGCCCAAATTACATTATAAGTTAAAAATGTTCAAATCAAATTGATATTTATTTCTGTAAACATATTCCCACATTTTGAGGCTTATAACTCGGACCGACATGATTCAAAAAAGATGTTTACCTATTTTACTGTAGAATCCATTAAAAATTTTAAACTCTTGCAATAAAATATGTGCCTGAAAATTATGGCTCGAATTTTTATATTTATCGTTACTTTTTTCCATTTTTAAAGTCCATTACAGAATTGGGGACTAGATTTTTTAAATTATGAAGATCTAACTTCTAGGTCCCAAGACGGGGAGGGATTTTGAATAAAAAAAGAAAAAACAAAATGATAAACAAAAAGACCAATTTGATATGAAAAAGGAAGGCCACTCTTTGATTTGGAAACCGGCACATTTGACGTCCACAAAGTAAAATTCAAAGAGAACCTATTAAAAAAATCTCAAATATCTTTTAATATAACACCATAAAAAATCTAACTATCCAAACCGATGTCGTCTCGGGTTCAAACTTTGGTAGGATCGTGTCTAATAAATATATATATAAATAAATTGCATATTTTTAGGCATTAATTAACATAAAATTAAATGGAGAAATATTTATAAGTATTCTGTTACCGTAATTAAATAGTAATAATGAAATTCATTAGTTATTCTATCAAATGCAATTTAAAAAAAAACTAATGACCTAAATTTTTAATACACAATTTTCATAAAATCAGAACTGGTTTATTAAAATTTTTTATTTCGCCGCATTTTTAAAAGAAGGACATTAAAAAAATTTTACTATATAATCTAATTATTCAATTTATTTTTGAAGAATAAAGAAACATTTTGAATTGAATTAAATTTACTATAAATTGTAGAATAAATAAAATCAATGCTTTAAATAAAAATAATTAAATAAATAAAAATTCATCCACCTGTTTCAAATAAAAAAAAAAAAATAATATAAATACGATATTAAAATAAATTTGCATATTTGTTTATTACCCTTTAAAATGTTTATATGCATATTGGTATACATGTTTGTATATATGTATATATATATATATACATTTATATATTTGTTTTAAAAAAAATGTTGTACTTAGTATAGTTTTAATTAACATTTAAGGTTAATATAGGTGAATAAAATTGTGTTTTCTTTAAATTTAATTAAAAAAAAATATAAAATAATTCACTAAAATATATACAATATGTATTAAAAAATTAAATGTCTTTGACAGCAAGCTGTTCTATTCTAATTTTTTTTTTTTTTTTTATGATTATAAAATATATATTAGAAATTTATACAATTTAAAATATTTTAAATAGAAATTAAGTATCTATATTTTTTTCGAATTTTTTTTTAAGAAATTCTAAAAAAATCAAGTTCAATATTTTATGAATTAAATTTATTTTAACTGTGCGATTAGGTAAAAACTTTGTATTATTGAAAGATTAATTGATTCAAAATCAAAAGGCTAAGGTTGAAATTTATGGTGCAGCATATATATGTATATAGAAAATTTAATTATTTATTTAATACATATATAAGTATTAGTATTTAAGTATCGAAGTACATACTCTTTTATATATATAGTCTATTCATTCAAATAGTATATAGTAAGCTTAGTATTGATATACATAATGAGAAATTATAAATATATATGAATATTGGGCATTGCCAATATATTAAATGGTAGAAAATTGAAAAAATTGCGTAATATAACTTGAAAAGTGTGTAAAAAAGAACTGTATATGTAAAAATGTTGTAAATTAGGTCCACATGATTACTATAGTAAGAGCTTACACCTTATTAAAACCTACAGTGAACTAAAACGGATCTCTAGACAATAAGTAATTTTTTTTTAAAGCTCAAATATTAATATTTAAATTAAAAATGTCGAACAGTTACAGCACTGTGATAATAACTTCGATTATTTAATTTTCAAATAAAAAAATAACAAACTTTTTATTAATATAATTAGAATATATTAAAATCAGTTATACTTAATTAAGAATGATTATTTGAAATTAAAGCAAAAACTCACTTTAAGAAAAACTTGCTTTTAAAGAAAAATCACTTGCATTTATAAAACCAAATCCTTGCATTTGTAAATAAAAACTTAAGACAAATCTTGCACTTAAAAATAAATTCATTCCGATTAAAAAATAAACATGCATTTAAATCAAAAATACTTTTACTTAAACAAAATAGACAATATAAATAATTTATAATAATTTAAATATGTATAAATTAATTTATATTTAATAAATGTATATAAAATCAATTTTATTCGAATTTCCACGGAAACTTAATAATTTTAAAACACTTTATTAAAAAAAAAAAAATTAATATTATATTAATATCAATATTAATTAATTAATTTATTTAAAATTAAAACAACAAATTTGTAAAATTAATTATAAATTAATAAATTATTTCAATATTAATAACTATAAAATAAATAAATATAATTTTGTATTAATAACTATTAAATTAATAAATTTATCAATTTTTAATACATTTTAAATTGAATTATTATTTTAAAATTATAATACACGCGGACAGATCCTAAGCTTATTCAAGGATAACTCCTCCTCAAATATATATTAATATAGTATAATTTAATTAAATTAATATAATAAATAGTATTAATATATGTAATCTAATAATAGTATCCAAAGCTATAATGGTAGTCAGTAACTAATGTTCTTAAAATATGATATTATGTAATAATGAATATAATAAATTAATAATAATTATAATAATATATAAACAATTAAATTAAAAATATTATACTATTAGTAATATATATATTAATAATAATATAATTTTTTTCAAAATCTTCTAATACTGATTCTTAATGTCAATTTTGGGATAGTTTTAGTAATTATAAATAATTAAAATTTTAGTATACTTACGGCTGGAATTAGGAACAGAATTATCCATACAAAAACGACTACTGCTAGTTCCTCCGGCCATTTTTTTCTAAGCAATTTAATTTTTCAATATAAAATTGGTTACAGATTTATATCTTTATATCTATATATATATATATTTTATATATCCTTTTATATCCTTTTCTTTATTTCTTTAAATGTTTTTAATTAAATTAAATTAAAATCAATTATACTTTTTAATTAAATAAAATTGTTAAAATATATTATATATTTGTTTAAAAAATTATTTCATTTTTTTTTTCCAAATAATTTTTAAAATTTTCTTCACTTAATATTGTTAAAAAATATATTTTTTTTAACTATAAGTTTAAATTTATTAAATTTATTTTTTTTTTTTTTTAATTTTTTAATTTTAATTGAAAAACTATATTTTTAAATATCATTTAAGTAATATTGTCCGATATTAATACTTAATCGATTAAATATAAAATAAAGACTAAAATTGTCCATTTTAAAATAAAACATTTTCAACTTCCTATCATTGTCTCACTGCTTTGGGTAATAAAATGCAAATTCTATTTAAAATTAACAAAAACAAAATTCGATATTTAATTTAAAATTAATTTAATTCTTTTTGCATTTAATTATTTTATTTAACTCTTTGTTTTATATACATATATACATACAATTATGTATTTTACTACCAAATATATATAAATAAAAAAAAAAATTTTTGAAACGTGTAAAATTTTTTGAAACCATATAAATATGGACATAAAGTTTATTATGATATAAAATTAATAATTACAATTAAAGAAAAGTTAATTTAATATATAATTAATTGTATTTTAGTTTAATTATAATTTAGAAATTTAATCAGTTTACTAAATTTAAAAATGTTACTTTGGAATAAAAACCAAATTTCTATATAAAATCAAATTTAAGTGAAAGAAATTTTAACTTAATTCTGAGATATTTTATAAAAAAAGTAAATTTTTTAAAAATTGTGTTTTTATTATTATTAAATTTTATTTATAATGGGCCTATTAACCTTTAAGGTTTGATCAGGCCCTCATACTATATATATATATTGTGTTTTATTTTTCTTCTTTTATTTTTTATTCTTATTTTAATGATTAGTAATTTATTTTATTAATTTTGTTGTATTTATAGTTTTAAATTTTATTATATATATAATGGTTGCAGCTACTTCTATAGTGTATCTTTCTTCAGTATTTGAAAACTTGTGACACCAAGCTCTGTCGTTATTTCGCTTATAGAGCGCAAATCTCAAATATATGTTGCATAGTGATAGATCCCATATTGTAACCACAAGCGGGTTGTGAGTGTTGGGATCTTTCAAAAATGTAGCTGTATAGTGAGAGTACTTCGTGTCGCCTAGTAGCCTTGTAAGAATAAAGTTATTCAAAAATTTTATTATGACTATATATAAGCGTAATTAAAAATAAAGTATTTTAAGTTAAATTTTATATTTATTAGGAAAATACTAATATATATAGGTGTTAAGGAAAAAGTATTCGTAGGTACACAACAGCTGAACTCACCATCTTTTATACCCAGAATAAAGGTTAACCGGTTAACGAGTTTGTTTAGATGCCACGTCAAATTCACCAGTGCACAATTTTTCAACAATCAACTCAACTGGTTACAATCATCTTACAAAAAACACATTTTAAAAGAATGTTCAAAATATTTCAATAAAATACCTATTGAAACTCTTTAAAATGTGTAGAGAATGTCAATAGATTCATACAACAATGTCAAAAATTTGGAATATAAGGAGACACACAACTCCCATCAAAGACTATAGGTTGTACCCACATTCTATGTATATTTGTTTGAATTTAATGTTTGATATTTTAAATTATATCAGTCACAATATCAACCTAAGTTAACTTTTAATATATATACGTAGGATGTAAACATTATATCATATATTAAATAGAAGATTCCTCGATTTTTTTTGGACTAAAAACGCGGGAGAATGAAGAAATCTATAAGATATCCTGCAGTTACCTTAATATTCTTACAAAACCGAATTAAAATTTAAAATGAATTTTACACAATAATTTATACTGGATTAAATTTCCAAAAAATAAATTTTAATTGCATTACTCATAAGTCATATGAATCATGATATATATATATATATATGTGGTTCTGTTAGTGATAATAAGACAAAACTTATTATTTGGCTGCCTCAACATTTTAATTTAATTTTCTGATTTCTGAAAAAAAAAACATTTTATAAAATTTGTTTTATTTAAACGGTCAATTTTCAAAATTAATTCTGTTTTATAGTGTTAAGTGCGTATATATAATTTAAAAATAGGTTTTAAATTATTTAAATTTTCGCTTTAAATATATATAAACATTTTTATATGTATTATTTCGCCGCTTTATATCAGCTGATAATTTTAGTCGAGTATCAAGTTAAATATGTCAAACTGTTATATTTGTTTTTATATACATACAAAGAAACTGTTTTAAAACATTCGAATATTCGAGAAAAAATGTAGAAATTCTTTTAAATATTGCTAGAATTGTAAAATTTTATAAAACCGTGTTCAATTCATAAAATTTTAGGATAATTTTTATATTTCTGACATTTAAATTGAATAATTACAGTATATCACATATACACATGTAGGTACTTTAATCTAAAATTTCTTAGAAATCTTTTTTCAGAATTGGCAGCTAATTGGAGGTGTCCCCCAAGGATTTAATTTTTATAAATGAAACTAAATTAAACTTATACTACTGATGTAATTAAAATCTAAATTCTGGATATTTATAATTAATAAATAAAAAATGAATTGTTTTTTTTTTTCAAATTATTATAAGTTAAATAATTTGAGTTCTTAACACATTTCTCAAAAACACATTTTGAGAAATCGAGCACTTGCACTGAAGATGTCTGCATGTCGTTGACGAAATACTGGTATTTGTAAAAATAAATAATTTTATTGAAATTAAAAGGGAACTACTCGTTTTTTATTTCTTTCTTGTCTATAAAGTTTCACTCTGTCCTTCTATGTATGTGTTTATAAAACTTTTACACAATTTTGAAATAAAGAAAAAAAATTTAACTTTGGATAGGCATTGCAAACAAACCATATAAATTTATCGTATTACAGGTTTTTAATAGACCTACCTTTTAGGATCAAATCAATTTAAATGTAGCGCCTACAATTTTTAAAGCATACCATTCCTTTACTAAATTCTTCAGCCGAACTTTTACAAAAGTTTATTAAGCTGTGAGTGCTATTCTAAATCCTAAATCTTCGCCAATTTCTTTTATTCTAAAATTTACAGCGAATTCTTTATTTCAAAACAAAATAATAAAAAAAAATTAATTCATAATATTCTAAATTGTTTTTAAAATGTTATAATATAGATTTGCCATTGATTTTACATATGGTGTGACTATATTTGTCTATAATATCCCATAGACTTTTGTGAAATATATACTGAACATATTTGATTATAAAGGAAATGTTAAATTTTCTAATTTTTATTCATTCTATAGACTTTTAAAATATATTATTTACATTGTTAAGTTCAATTACCTTAAGGTGAAAGTAAGAAACCTTTACGTAACAAAAGCTTCAGATTTATAAAATGTTTCTATATGCATATGTAATTAAATTGGATTCCTTGAGCATAAAATAGAGGCGTTTTATGTATTAAACTAAAAATACTTCTTACAAAAAACAAAAAAAAATAAAATTAAATTATGCCTTGGCCTTGAAAATATATTTTTAAAAACTATAAATTTTATTTGAGGTTTTAGTTAAATATATATAAGAAGGTCTAGATATAGTAAACAATTTTGTATGATTAAGATATTTTAAATTATAATTTATTTTAAGATATTTTTTTTTTTTTTTCTTTTTTTTAACGAGCGAATGGGGACTCGAAAGTCACCTATTGAAAGTGTGCGGCGTTTCTTTAGTTAGTGTGCGATTTCAACACACCAAAACCACACCCTTTTTGAGCCCAACTTTAGGAAGGAAGCTGTGATACAAATGTACAGTTTGTTAACAGGGAAGTTTGTAAAAAAAAAGTTTATAAAATTTTTTGATTTATATTGCTTATTTGGTTAATAGAACCAGGACATCTATTTTCCAATCGTTTAATTAAAAAAAAAGTATAGTAAAAATTCAAAACCTTTTTATCCTTTTCTCGCATAGACGAGAATTATACGAGTATAAAAAATTAATCGTATCTTTAGCTTTATCATTAACAAATGAACCTCTCTCTGTCCAATAGTTAGTTCATTAGAAACATTTTAATTTTTAATTATGAATTTTTTTTAATTTATTTTCCATTGATAAAAGTGTAAAATAATAATACCTAGCACGTAAGATTTTTTTATCCGTGTATAAATGTAAGTCAAAGGAGATAAAAAAATAAGAACGGTGACGTTAGATATTTAATCAAGTGTATATATCGGATCAGAATGAAAAAGTTTCCATTCGTTTAAGGAATTTTGTTCGTCCATCCAAACCATAACTCAAAAACTAAAGGAACTAGGGTTCGAATTAATTTTTATATAAGAAGGGGTCTTTGCTCTTGAAATCTAGCAAGTTTTCACAACGGGTTCGAGTTGTTTCCATACAACTTCTTTTTTTATATGGTCCTTTATACATTTAATGGAGCTGGATGTCTGAAAAATTTACCGATTCGTTTAGTGTGAAATTTGGTCAATCAAGAATAGCGGATTCGAGCAATAGCTGCAGTACAATTCATATTTTAACATTTAATTAAGATTAGAAAATTTCATATTAGTTTCATATATCTGAGGAATGTTTCATATCTTTTTAATATACTAATTAATCTTTTTAATATATAAGATTCGGAATCCTCAACTGACACTAGGTATTGTTAAAATTCCCTTTAAATAACCATTATTTTAATTTTCAATAAGCTCCATATACTTATAAAAATATTTTCTAAAAATGCATCTGTAAATTAAATAATAAAAGAAAAATTTATTACAATTTTTGCAAAGAAATTTATTTATGTCTCCTATAAATATGCAATTTTATATAATAATTTTTTTTTAAGTATTATAATTATAATACCAAAAAACTAAAAACAAAATTTCAATATATAAATGTATTTATATATAATTTGCGCCTATTTAATATAATTCAACCTTAGAATGGCCTTAGGCCTAACTAGCTAATAATTTTAATAAAATTATAATTAATTTTTATATGACTGAGTAAAATTATAATTATAAACAAACTTTTCAAATTAAAATTCTGCAAAACATGTATTCTGTACTTAATTCGTAGGTATATACAAAAATACTTAATTTGTATATATGTGAATATAGTAATTAAATTAATGAAAATAACAAATAATATTAGACTCATAAAAAAACAAACTTAAAAAATAAACATTTTTAATAGAATAGGCATGTGTTTTTCTATTTTATACACGACTATAATCTGAACTCATCTGATTGACACCAAACTTCCTATGCATGTTTATATAAACCTCGAATATAGGTCTATTATATAAGAACTTTTTGATTTTACAATATTCCTATACAAGTAAACGGTTCTAGGCATTTTATACAAGTGAGACTTTAGGCAAAAGGAATGCACCTTGATCAAAGTGGCTTTTTTTAACCCGTTCCAATCCTTTAACCCTTTTCGCCGCAAGAGTTTGTTTAATAGATTTTTTCAGCTTTTCTATCTTAATTCCAAACGACAAAGCAAATGATCAAATTCTTTTTCAAAATTCATATACAAATTGATCTATAGAAACTCATGCAACACTGGGAAATTCTTATATTATTTAATATTTAATAATTATAAAATTAATTATTTGTAAATTAATTACTGCTAATAAAATAAAAATAAAAACACTTTTAATTTATAATAAATTTATATTAATTTAAAAAAGGTATCATTAAATAAACATAAAAAATAAACTTTAAATTATAATTATTTATTAATTAATTAAATTATTATTACTTAATTACGAATTAATCGCGTATGTCAATTACATTTATGCCCTTTTTGAAAGACATTTAACACTTTATTAAAAATTTAATAAAACATTTAAAAGTTGTTAAACCTATATATAAAGAACGAATATGAATAAAAAATAATCCAATGGCCAAAATATATAAAATACTAAATTTATTTAAAATATATTTATATTAAAAATTATTGTAGGTACAATACTGCACCATTGTAGGCTTCATTGCAATAGTACTTAGAACTGTTTTAAAACAAGTGATTCCTTTAAGTTTGCATTTTTTTTTATTTCTTAAATTCTTTACCTTAGTAATTCTTTTATACACCACTGTATCCCACTTAATAAATACCACAATGATTTGCTCCAATCTAAATCATTCAATATTAATCAACTTTTTATATCCGTATGACTATATAGTCAAAGGGTATAATAAATTTGCCATTACGTCTGTGACGCAGAGAAGGAGGGTGGGAAGATATAGACTCAAGTGTATGGATCGGATCAGAATCAAAAAATAAATCGATTTAACTATGTATGTCCGTCCGCATGATAACTCAAAAACTAAAGGAGCTAGGATTTTGAAATTTTTGCAAATTCGTTTTTTTGCAATAGCAGTCATCATCGCTATTTAAATCCATCCATTTTGGTCCATGGGTTCGGGTAGCTGCCATATATAACTTCTTTTTGTATTAATCTGTACCTATTACAGCTGCGTGTCTAAAATTTTGCCAAAGTTTCCGCAAAATTTGGTTGGTCTACTGCAGTGGGTTCTAGTAGCTGCCATACAACTCCTTCTCTAATATGAGTACTCCACTACACTTAATAAAGCTGTATGTTTGAAATTTTGCCAAAAGTAATTAACCGGATGATGTAATGTATATGTTACGGTCATATGGGTATCCCAGAGTTGACACAGTCTACTCTTCTTCACTCTTCCTCGTTTTTTATACCTTTCAATGGTTTTACGTTGTTCTTAAGAATTTTTCAACAAATTTGATTCTAAGGTGGTATATTTGAAGATGGTTTCATTCAAAAAACTCATTTTTATTAGTGTGTAATCCTTTGGAACTATTTCTGTTATACATTACAGTACAGACATTGTATAACAGAATACAGTAAATGACTATAGAGATTAAAGAAATTAAAATGAATTATTATTGATTAGTTTGATTTATATTTACATTGAAAGAATTTTAAATTCATTTATTGTTACTAAATTTCATTGATCAATGTTCTTCAGGTACTTTATTTCAGGGGGCGACCTATAATCAAAATTAATTTAGAAAAATTGTTTACAATTTAAAAATGCGCGGATTATAAGAAAGTCTGAAGGAGAAAATAAAAATGTTAATATTGAAAAATTAGGTATTAAATTGTTGTAAATGTTAAATTTAGAAAATTGTAACGCATTTTTACAACTTATTTAAAAAAAAAAAATTAATAAAAAATGGGCACAAGTTCAACGTATAAAGATTGTCTTGAATCAAAATTGTAATATGTATATAAATATTAATGAAAAGTTTAATTTGAACGCTTATAATAAATTATGTATATATATAAGAAGATGAATATATGAATTGAAGAAGATTCAAAGAAAGTAGGTCATCATGATTCGGATTTATATTAATACAACTTTTATGCCTTACAATTAAAGTTATAGGGATACATTAACTTCGGTATGGTGTTTGTAACAAGAAGAAGATATCAATTGAGATATAGGACAGACATGTCCACTTATAACTATACATATGTTCAGTTTGTCCATTAATTTAGAGGTTAACTAAAAAACTACTTTAAAAAAGTATAGTATACCAGTTTTTTGAATCTCCGCTCTGAACACATGAATAATGACTGAACACTTTGAAATATACTCGTTTGCCCTTCGGCTCATAACAGACTTGGGGAGAAATTAAAATTTTGGTAGTTGGGAAGCTTCCGAAGGAGTCCACAAGTGCCTTCGGTCAATGTTTCCTTTGCCTCTTTAAAATTTAAGATGAATTGAATTGACAGCTTGGGTACCGACTACACGCTTCCCTAGATTTAATAAGCTTATTTTTGAATTTAGAAAAATACATATTTAAGGCTTTGCATATGAGGATGTCATATGATGCGTCATCGTTTTACGCGTTGAATAAGGAAGAAGAGAGGGGCTGTTTTAGATACAGCTAACGCACGTCCCTTAAGTACCAAAAAAAAAGCACCTCCAAATAACAAAAACTTATAAGTTGGTATATAATTACGCCATACCATTTTCTGCTGAACCAAAATTGAGTGAAAGTGATGATTACCATCTTTAGTATATTAAAATTTCTTTAACAAATGAAAATTTGAAAAAATAATATTGAAAATAATTGAAAAAGGAATTTATATAGTTTTTTTATTTTCTCTTAAATATATAGTTTATAATATGATGTGTTTTATTATAATTTATGAATGAATTCATATATAGTGTTGTAAATTGATTGATTTTTGAACGTTATTAATTTTCATAATTTTTATATAGTTAAAAGAAATTTTTTAATAAAAATTCATAGAAATCTGGCACCATACGTATATAAGTATGTCTCACAATTTCAATATTGTATATATTCAATATTTTTTTTAATAAAATATATGACGTGTGGGTTTCCCAATAATGTAATAATTTGCATTTTCCATTAAAATATTTTTTTTTTATAATTTGCACACTTATTTATATGTATGTATGTAGTAAGATATGTTATGTAATTTTTGTAAAACTATATTTTATATGTGATCTTTTAATATATGTTAATTGAGAATTTTTTTAAAAATTTATACATAATTTCTTTTTAACACGAAAATAGAGGAAGTGGAGGAAGAGGTATAATAAAAATTTTAATGTCCCCAAAAAACTAAAGTCGAACTAAAATATAAAAAAAACTATGCCACACAATTATTATACGGTATGGAGGCTATATTACCACACATATGTATTGACTATGAAGGCTATATTACCACACATATGTATTGGCTAAAACGTTGCTACGAACTTCCAAGTCTCCAATTCCCAAGTACAAAAGTGAACTAATTCCCAATATGTTTTCAAAATTTTAATTCGGAATTAGCAAATTTTTTTTTTTGGTTTTAATAACATTTTAGAATTTGGGCGTTAATTCATATGTACTAAACTCAAAAAATTGTTCTGGTAATTAGTTCATTTCTACTTTTGAGGTTAAATGCATTTTCTTCAATTGAAATATTTTATATAACGAATACAAATATATATTTATATGTATATAATTATATAAGTATTCTTAATATTCGCCTTTTATTTGATTTTAAATTCAACTCTAAATCCTTAGATTTCGTCGAGATTTCGTTTCTAATTTAGATTCGTTTCTAATTTAGATTTCGTTTCTAATTTAAAATCTTATGACTATGTTTAGCGTTTGATTTTTCATGACACTAGCGTCATTGTTATTATGCCTTCTAGCCGGAAAAAAGTTTATAACAAATGTACTTTGGAACCTAAAGCACAATTTGTGACTGAATACCAAAATAACTATTTGTGCCCGACTTGTATTTTGGGATGAGTTATTCCCATCCCATGTTTTTAAGGAATAAGTTATTTTTCTTTGGGGGTTGGGTTAGGTCATTATTTTTGGGAATTAGTTCATTTTTAAAATTTTGGAATTGATTCATACGAACCAAACCCCGAAAATTCAACAGATATTTTTGAAAATTAGTTTATTTCTTTTGAGGATTTATTTATTTTTGATTTGGGTCATCAAAATATACGTAAGGACTAAAGTTTGGTTCCTGCTTTCTTAAGAACCGTTAGCAAAGAAGTGCTAAATACTGTTGGTCATCAAAATAAGGCTATACATATTTTTTAAATAATATCTAATTTAATAAATAACCTAAGTTTTTCTGAGGTACACAATAAAATTATTATAAACTTTAAAACATTTGAACAACTTTATTATATAACATTACAAACATTTCCACCTTCGCAACAGATCTGAAGTACTTCGTAAGCACCTTCTATAATATATAAATGAACAAAAGAGATGATGTAGATTGTATATGAGAATTTATAAAATAAAAATTAATCAATAAAGAGATTAATAAAAGCTAATAAATGTTTTATAATTATAAATATGTTTGACAAAACTATTAAAAAGTTTTATTTGGTTGATTTAATGTTCTTGTAATCATTGTATACGTATAATTGCTTTTCTTTTTATTTTCCAAAAACCCACTTTATTAGTTTTAATTCTTTAAATTCCGATATAACTAAAAAAAAGACAACAGGAAGCTTATTTAATTAAAAACTTTTTTAAATAGTTAATAATATATATATATATATATATATATATATATATATATATATATTAAAGGTGGATAAGTTTAGTTTAATCAATAAACCTAATCATAAATTTGTTCATAAGTATATTTATTTTTTATAATTTTATTCTATTTAAAAAATTCAGATGCATTTTAGCTTGAATATACTTCAGCATTTTTACTGAGTGTACTTTATTGTAGCTTTTTTTTGAACAAGTTTTCTCTCAACTCACAAACAATGACTGTAATTACTTATACAAAGGATTTTGTGAGTTGAAAGAATTTGTAGAAGTTTTATGAGTGAAATATTCTGAGGAGTCTTACAGACTGAACAAAAGACAAAACAACTTCAACTTTTAATTCCTAATGTTTTACAAACTTAAAAACTCAAAAGCCATTAAGAAAAAATATGCTGTGTCTACCATAGAACCAACCGCTCTTACAGCTAAATCATAATTTGAAACAACATTCGAAGATTATTTACTATTGCATACACATAATAATTTTTATCAAAGCAATTAACATTTAATAATTATATTTTTTTTTAAATAATTAAGGTATTTATTTATTTAAGATAAAGGAACTTTTTATGGTGTTTATAATTTCCAAAAAGATTTTTGAAAGGTTTCAATTTATACACATAAAAATTTTTTTATCTGTCAAAGATTAATTTTTTCAAGTTTCAATTTTACAATGTGTCACCAACAATGCGTCATCATCAGAGCAAAACTGAATATTTAATCACAAATTTTTTTAAATATAATAAAAGGACACTAAAGTTCGTCGGATCAAAAAACTTTCTATGGAAAAATTGTAGCTCTTTATTTATGCAACTACTCTTATGCAATAAGTTTTTTTTATAATAATTTTGGTTGAAGAAATTTTTATAAAAAACCCAAAAATTACTCTTTAGATCTTCACCTTGGGGTTACCCGATTTTCTTCATAGCTTATCAATTTAAGATATTAACATCAAAATCTTATATATAAAATTTGAAAACATTCCAATCCAAATCCTGGTCGGATTTGTGTATATTAAAAATATAGTAATATATTAATACTAGCTGTTGGCCCGTAACAGAATGACGGAAAGTCAAGAAGAAAGAAGAACTTTTTCTAATTAAGAACTTTTTCTAATTTCATTATATACATATACATATATTGTATATCAATACCATATTCTTAAATGAAATCAAAACAGTTACTTTTTGTATAACGCACATTAGGCTTCGATTCTAGTAAAAGATACACAAAAAAAACACAAATGACTCAAATAATTTTTTGTTGTATCTTAACAACTTGAAGATGAATAAGTTACGTGTTCAAGTCCCTTCTTGTTCAATTTTTTTTTAGATTACAATTAATATTTCTTTTTTATTTAAATGCGTACTTGCTTAAATTAGATTAAAGATTTTAAATTTTTTTATAGGGTTATTTTGATTCAATAATGATCTATTTTTAAAAAATATTGCTAAACATAGTTTTCACAACCATTGCTTGAATTCAAATCGAAATATTTGTTTGTTGCTAACATTCTATAATGTATCTACCCCACATGCTAAAATGTTGATTTTTGAATTGAGTTTTGCTTTATTTATAAATTTTGAATTATAAACTTTATTTGGAATTTTGTTTAATATACCGAATTAAGTTAAAAAAATATATTTGTTTGGCTTCTACGGTGCTGACTGCTGGGTGCATTGAACTCAAGTATTGTACACCGAAGCCACTTTGCCAACCTCTACACCATTTTTTTCCATTTTTAACTTTTTTTAAATAGAAAAAATAATTAAAAGGAATTATGAGGGAGGAAAAATGCAGGGATGAGAGAAAGATGAGGGAACTTTGAAGGAACTTTGAAAATAATTTGATTGCACTGCTTAGTTTATTTGATAATAAACAATAAGCAATATAACAAAGCGTACATTGGTTATTTCAGATTTTCACTGAAAATAATTAAGACCTACTATACAATTTTCTTGTGAAGCATAGTCTTCTTAATTTTTATTTATAAAATGTTTTACTATTTATATAAAATTTCCGGAAAATGTTCTGTGAGTTTTAAAAACGTAAATGAACTAATTCATACATTTAAAATAAATTAAATTCATAAAAAAGTATTATTTATTTTTGTTATTGTTTCTTCTTTTTTATTAAAAATAAATAAAATATTTTTTGGCCTGCTTATGATAGTTTATGATATTTTATTTTCTAAAATAAAACACATTCAACAAAACATTAATATTTTATTTTTTAATAATTGAACACATCTAACAAAACACATTTAATTGAATGCGTTTGTTACACCTCATTCTAGGCAAATATATTAATAATAATAATAATAATAATAATAATAATTACTAATATAGTGTATATTACAATAATTTAATAATAAGTCCAAATGTCAAATAGGTAAAGGATTAATATAATCAGGCAATATTTACTATTGTCTGGTACTAAAATAAATAACTGCCGGATGATAATACTAATAATATAATGTAACTGTATTAATTTTGTAATTTTCATTCAATTTATAAATCTACTGTTAAATCTCTAATTTAAAACCAATTTTTTTAACATAGTGTTTTATTACATGTTGTATTTTAAATTTTACAATCAAGTAATTACATCAAACAATAGCATTCACATATTATATCTTAAGGCCAAGGACCTACTTGTAGTTAGGCTTTAATTAAGCTTATCTGAAATACTCTTTAAAGTCCAAATTTAAAATTCAAAATAATTACTCTAAGAATTATTTTAAATTTTGCCGTAAATATGTACATATATGTTCAAATTGGATTAAAAGAATCTAAGTATTCTCTATTATGAAATATGGTCCTTTAATTCAGTAGTGTACTATACTTTAATCCATTAGTTTTTTAATACAAATTGTTTCACAAAATAAATAACTTTTAAAGCGCACAATTCAAGAAATAACAGTAAAAAGGCAACTTAAGAAATCGTTCTAAAATCTATTTATTTTTCAAATTGAGACAACCACCAAATTAATATAAAATTCTTGTGCTCAAATCTTTAAATGATTATATAACAAAAATAATGTTGAATTAAAATATTTATAAATAGATATTAAATAAAATGTATTTTGCAAGAAAAATTATAAAAATCAAAAATAATATTTATTAAGTCTTAAATATTAAGTGTTGTAAAAATTCCAAATACGTTTTTCATTTATACCAAATAAATTTTATTTCCCCTGGAATAGTGTGCTTGCACTTCAATTTTTGCGGTAAATTTTGTTTTTTAATACTTTTATTACCAAAAATAAAAAAGAAAAAAATTTACTAATTATTTTATTGACCATATAATTACTATTTAATTAAACTTAAATTATATACCCAACTTGCTTTTTATTACCTACTAAAATTGAGGGTGTAAAAAAATAAACTATAAATATAAAAAAAAACATTCAATTTATAAATATACTTGTATATTTTTTTTTGCTATAGGATTAAGATTATTATTAAAAAAAAACGAAGAAGAGTGTAGGAGAGTAGACTTTGTCAACTCTGGGTTGCCCGTATGACCGTAATATCGACATTATATCATCCGGTTAGAAATTCACATATCATCCAACTTTTTGAACCTCTTTCACTACACCAACCTTTTTTTAATTCAACCGTTGGCCATTAAAGTTAACTACTATTGACAAAATTTCAGACATAGAGTAATGCTCATATAAAAGAAGTTGTATGGCAGGTACTCGAGCCTACTGCAGTAGACCAACCAAATTGTATTCGTGACTGGATTTCAATTACGATTATGGCTATTGTATAAAAACGAATTTGTGTAAATTTTAAAACCCTAGCTTCTTTATTTTTCGAGTTATTGTAGGGCGGAAATGCATAGGTAAATCCATTTACTTTTCGATTCTGATCCAATCCATACCTTTGAGTCTATATTCTCCTCCTTCTCCTTCTTCTCTGCGTCACAAACGTAATGGCAAATTTAGTATACCCTTTTGATCTATTGTTATACGTATAATATATATCAGGGTTTCTCAAACTGTGGGTCGCGACCCCAAATGGGTTCGCGTATCTAAATTTTTGGGGTCGCAGAAATTTTAGCAAAACATTTTTTAGTATGTAAAACAAAATTTTTTTTTAATTCAAACCATTATCAAAACAATAACCCTTCGGCTACTGCGATTGGAATTGGATAAAGTTTATTTCTTTTAAGCTACTGCAATTGGATTGTTTGATCTATGTATTTTGCTTACGCCTTCGTTTACATGCGCTGAATTTTATAGTGTGTTAAATAATTATTAGTGTAATAAAAATATTATTGTTTTATTTATTGACAAGTAAGTATAAAATTTTATTTTATTAGACATACATACATATTTTAAGTTTCCAATCACAAAAATTTTTCGGAAGTGAAATAAAAATAATTACGAGATTTGTATTTTTGAAATTAACTTCTTTTTTTAAAGGTGTTCAGAGTCTACTTGATAAGAAATATAGGTACTTTTAAAGAATAAAATTTTTACTTGCTCGTTTTCAAAAAATTACTGGTGCTTGAAATTTTCTAACGGTAAATAACCTTAATTTCGAAAAAGATGAATAGTTATTAGGTTTTTTAAAATATATTTTATTTTACTTTTATGTCTACATTTCAGACGAAATATATTTTTTGTGTTATGGATAAGTGGCTAAATTTGAAAAAGAATTGGATTTTCTTATGTAAATATTAATAATGTGGAAAAACCTATTTGCGTAATTTGTGACGAAATTCTGGCTGCTGAAAGTATGAAACCACCCAAACTTAAACGACATCTTACGACGAAGCATGCAAAATACTCCGATAAACCAAAGGAATACTTTGAACGACTACTAAAATCCTAATCCTAATGATTATATTGCTGTTAATGAAAAGTATTTACTTGCATCTTACGAAGCTTCTTATTTAATAGCAAAAAATAAAAAGCCCTACACGATAAGAGAAGATCTTGTGTTACCTGCTGGAATAAAAATATCGGAAATACTTCATGGAAAAAAATTTGGAGATGAAATTTGTAAAATTCCTTTATCGAATGATACAGTTTCTAGAAGAATTTCTGAAATTAGTAATGACCAATTACAGCAGCTTATTACTAGGCTTAAAAACAGCCCAAATTTTGCAATTCAATTGGATGAAACAACAGATATTTCTAACTTAGCGCAATTATTAGTTTATGTTCGATATGTGTATGAAGAAATTATATATGAAGATTTATTGTTTTGTCGTGCTTTGGAAGCTCATACAAAAGGCGAAGACATTTATTTAAAGGTTGATTAATTTTTCACAAATGAGGGTTTAGAATGGAGGAATTGCGTCGGTGTTTGTACAGATGGTGCTGGGGCAATGGTAGGTAAGAATATTGAATTTATAGCAAAAGTTAAAACTGCTGGAAATGATCAGATCCTTGTTACACACTGTATGATTCATCGGGAAGCGCTTATAGCCAAAAAAATATCAGCAGATTTATATGGTATGCTTTGCGATGCTATCAAAATCATAAATTTTATCAAAAGCCGAGCGCTTAATAGTCGTTTATTTTCAAACCTTTGTAAAGATATGAATTCCAATTACCAAACATTATTGATACATGCAGAAGTACGGTGGCTCTCAAGAGGACGAAGTTTATATCGATTATTGCAATTGAAAGATGAAGTTATTATATTTCTAACTGAGCAGAATTCTGATTTAGTTGATTTTTGCCACAATGAGTTATGGCTTCTAAAATTGTTTTATTTGTCAGATATTTTTAAAAAATTAAACGATTTAAACATTTCACTTCAAGGAAATAATTGCAATATATTTACATTAAAAAATAAAATTGAAAGTTTTGTTAAAAAATTAAATATATGAAAAACTAGAGTGGAAAAAGGATCTTTGGAAATGTTAACGGCTAAAGATGCTTTCATAATTGAAAATAATCTCACGAAAGATGTAATTGTAAAATTAATAATTGAACATTTGATGTGTCTGGATACACAATTTGAAAAATACTTTCCTTCAAATTTTATTGTTGAAAAAGAAGATTGGATTCTTAAACCATATTCAATCGATATGATTAATGTTGGTCATTTACCATTAAAAGCCCAAGAAGAGTTTGCTGAGCTATCGAGCGATACAGGATTAAAATTGGTGTTTTCTAAAAAATCATTGAATTAATTTTGGTTGGGAATTAGATAGAATTTCCAATTCTTTCTGAAATGGCTCTAAACATACTTTTACCATTTTGCACTACGTATTTATGCGAAGTGTCATTTTCAACATTAACATACATAAAATCTAAAAATCGGTCAACTCTGCAAAATGTTGAAAATGCTCTACGTCCAGCAATATCAAATATTATTCCAGAATTTAAATCTTTATGCAAAAATAAACAAGCACACCCAGCTCATTAGTTTTTGACTTTAAAATAAATTATTTCTTTGAAATAAAATAAATGATTTTTTTGAAATAAAATATATTATTTTTTTGAATACATATAACAAATATTTTATTTCATATTCCTATTTTTACCTTTATACTTAGGGTCTCCAAAATATTTGCTTCCGTTAATGGGGTCGCCAAGTAAAAAAGTTTGAGAAGCCCTGATATATATCATACGTATACCTATAGTATAAATTAATTTTACCATTCTTTAGTCCTCATGTAGTTGATAATTGATAAGAATTATTTTTTGTTGCATATTTTTAGGAGCTCAGATATTTAACTTTCCATAATTATTCACACATTTGTGTTGCACTAGAAATTACGTTCTATTAAATAAACGACCTATTTTTAAATTTAATTTAAATTAATTAATTTAATATTCACTTTTTTATGAAAAAAAGGATTTACAAATAATTTAATTTAGAAACTGAAAGTCGTGTAGTATTAAATTTTTTTAAGCGTGTAAATTTGTAAAATATATAGCTAAATCCATGAATCATTTGATTCCAATATAACAGTTAGCATTTATTTGGAGCTTTTTTTTATAAAAAAAAGGGGGCGATTTTACAGACTTTGTGTGACTTAAAAGTGAAAGTCCTAGAAGTATACGGAAACTATTCATGCTTTTAATATACTTATTTTTTCTAGACTTACAAAAATTTTAAGATTTTAAAATATACAATTACCTATGAAAATATTTTAAATAAAGATTATTTTATGATTTGTTGGGCCGTAATAAATCTCATTCTTAAAAGCCATTTAAGTCATATAAATATTCCAGTAACTAAAACTCCCAGGATTTTTCACTAAATTCAATTACTTCACCACTTTCTTTAAAGCAAAAAAAAAATAAAACTTTTTGTCTACCTTAATTAATAAATTTTATTATAATTTACGTATACAATTTATAAAATTATAATACTTATTAATATATATATATGTATTATGTATATATATAATGCTTTATTATATGTTAACATACATCTCTTATCAAAAGAAATCTTTTCATCTTTTGCGATTAGATTACGAAAAATAAAAAATTAAATTAATATGAGGGTGATAAGTTTTGTTTTTTGCCTAATAGAATAAAAGTGATCCTATTATTTAAAATAAGTTTTTGTTATTGTTTTTTACATATACTTGTATAAGTATATCTTTATTTCTATAAATAGAAATTTTTTAATGGTTCTTAACACATATTTATATAAGTTCTTTAAAAAGGAAAATTAATATATATATATAAAGTATAATATGTTAGAGAATTATGATTATAAGTATTCTATAAAAAAAGGGATAAGAAATTGAAGAGATGTTTTTATAAAACTGAAAATGATTGATAACTTAAGTTAAACTCTGCATCAAATTAAAACCAAGAAGCTGTTTGAGTTTGAAATCGAACTTAAAAATAATTTTCATTTCCCAGCTCTTGTTGTTATTTTGAAGATGGGGAGGCGAATTTCCCTCAGAACTGGACCCCTGCTCTCAGAACCGCTCATATTCTACATTACTTCGTTGAACTCCCAGCTCTCTTATATAGGTTTTTAAAGTATCGTTGAATATTTAATTAATATTAAAAATGGTTTTTAAATGTTTGTTTAAATCTTTCAAATTTTAATTCATTTTTTATTCTATCCACTACTGAAAGTTCCTGTATTTTCGAATATATATTCAACAATTTTGCATCTGACCAATGGCGTAGTAGTAAAGGCGCCGCCTTTCATGTGGAAAGTCTCGGGTTCAAACCCCGGTCAGATCATATCCAATAAAAAAATATCATAAAATTGTTTAATTATATCGTAATATAATATAAGATTTAATAAAAATATGTAAGATTATAGATGGCGCACAAAGTTAACATTTGTGCATTCATATTTCATAACCTTATACAATAGTTACAGCCGAGTAATCAACGGCTAAGTGAATATTATGATTAAAGAAACTGAAGCCTAGTTTAAAATAAAATAAACTTGGTGAATGCCCTATACTCCTTAAAGGAGTGGAAAAGGAATAAAAAAAAAAATTCAACAATTTAGAATTATCTGCAAAATTAATATTAAGTGAATCAATTTTAATATAAATATAAATTCTGACTATATTCATAAGAAATATTAAAACAAACCATTGGCCCTCGATTCGATTATAATTTTATTTATTTATCATTTATACATTTTTAAACATATGGTACTAAGTAGAGGGATTATTTTATTGAATAATGTATTTTATTTAAGATACATACCCTATATTATAGATACCCTTTTTTAGAACACCATATTTTTTTAATATATTCGATTATATTCTATATGTATAAAATAAATGTTATACATTTCTAAACAGATATTTAATTTAACTTTAAAATCACATTTAATGAAAAATTAAATTTAAATTAATTATGACTTACATTTAAAGCATTCCTTAAAAAAAAATTATATATATTTATTATACATGTGTTTAAAAAAAATATTAACCAAGGACAAATTTGATTGGTCTTTCATTCTTTATAGAAAGACTCTCTTAAGAAATAGTGAATATTTTATTTGTTCGAAAATATTATTCCTTGTTTTATTCATGCACAAATGATATTTATAGAACATCTTTTAAGTTTAATAATATAGTCAAATATTTTATTATAACATATTATGAAAGACTTGAAACTGATTTTATAAAAACAAGGAATGCTAATACCAAATTTGGGCATATTTAAATTTTTATATTATATAACATATAATAAAATAAAACTTAAGTATCCGCGACTTAGTGATCCACGAGTAGAATAATAAATGTCCTCCATTAACAAATATTAATTCTCATAACAATAAACTTTTTATATTTTAGTATAATTATACTATACTATATTACACTAATTAATTCTACACTATACTATACACTAAACAAATATAATTCTTTATATTTGATAATTTAACTTAAACTTTTATTAACCTAAAGTGTCTAATATACAATTATACATTAAATAATTAAATCTTATATATTAAATTTGTATATACAATAATTAATTTATAATAATTTTTACAATTTGCACATAAACTTTAAATTAAAAAATGATATTTAGAATTAAAAATCACAGACTTTAAGATCAATTCCTCTGTCTAATGTATCTTTTTTCTTAAAACTTTATTTTTAAATTGCATTCAAATATACCCATATAGTTTCTATATATTATAACAAAAGAAATATTATATACATAAATATAATTATTATAATTAATTTATTAGATTTAATCTTATTAATTTTGTTTTTACTTGAAAGATACAAAAACAAAACAACAACAAATAATTAATAAAATCTTATATTTTGTTTTAAGTTTTATTATAATAAACTTAACATTATAGAATAAAATAATACAAATCATATCACTAATTAATATTTAATTTTCTATATAGTAGCAGTAGTATAACATAAATATTATTAACGTCATCAACATTCCAAAGAAGTCTTTTTCTTTTATATAATATTATAATTATTTTATTATTATTTTTCATATTATTGTTTTTTTCCATTTTCATAATCATGATTATTCTTCTGCAACAGCATAACTAAATATTCCATTTATATAAAAATTTACAACATAAGTTTAACAGTATGTATTATACATATAACATTGGTACTAAAATCCAGTCTAATATAATTGTAAATATAATTAAAGTTCAACAGAATCCTTATCCAAGTATAACGGAAAATCATATATAGTAAAAAAAAGGATGAAAACATTTTTCGACAAATCTTCCAACACTTTTCAATCTTTTCAATTTCTATTTTGTTCTCTTTCTCTTTCTTTCTTATTTTTTTTCTCTTTCTTTAACACAAAACGATTATATTCCTTCAGAAATCTTATCATGATAATATGTAATTGACCAAAAAGAATTTTGATGATTAGAATATGAAACTATTAGATACAATATGTAGTACTGTAACTTTTAAAAAATAACAGTTGATTTTTGTTTTTTTATTTTTGGTTTTTTTGTGTGACATGCGCCATTTATTTAAAGGGATCATCATAGGTAACCAACATATATTTATAATGTTGAATTAAATACATATATACATACTCTTATACATTCCATTAAACGTGGATTTTATATTAGAATAGTGAAAATATACACCATTTAACACAAAAAAAAAACCCAAATAATAAAAAAAATATACAGTTATAACAATATATATACAAAAAAAAAAAAGACAAAAAACAAGGAATCAACCGTTACTATATAATAAGGATATTCTTGTAAATTGTTTCATAAGTACAACAGGTTTCAATTCATTTAGATCAACAAGTGAATTTAAAAAAAAAGAACCGTTTAATATTTATCAATAATTAAAATTTTAATTAATATCTAAAAGATATTTTTGTGTATTAAAATTAAAATAATAAAATTTTACATATAATTTGTGTAAAATTTTTAATACCTAGTGATTGTATATATCATACAATTATATTTAAATATATTTTAAAAGGAACCTAAAAAAAATATATATATCAGGTTTGTATATTAAATATTAATCTGAATAATTAATTAATTTTTTAAATTATAAACTAATTAATTTAATTAAAAATTTCAAGTAATTTAAAGTTTTGGTGAAAGTTATTTTTTTTTTTTGATTTTGTAAAAGTGGTTTAAGGATATTTTTTATATTTTTCAATTGCATACTTATAGGATATTTAATTATGTACTTTATATTTTTGAAATATGTTAAGGAATTCGCTGTTTAATTGCAATATTTATTAAAAGAAAATTAATTATTTATAAAATTTATAATATTTTTATATTATATAATAGATAGTTCTGAAGAAGGAAATATTTCCATCTAATTTAAATCGTAAAATTGTATTTTATAAAATTAAATCAATATTTTTAATATTTATAATTGTTCTGCATTTGCAAATATATACTGCGCTTCAGCCGAATTTTAAAATGGATAAAAATTAATTCAGAGCACTTGCGTATTATATGTTTCATTTGAAGCTAATTATCTCCCAATAAGTCTACATATTATGACTTAACTTTTGATTACATTATTATTATTATTACATATAGGCTCATTACTTACAGCCTAAAATAAGTTGGTAAATTTCATGTGATTAAAGTAATAAAATCAAACACAATTAATTTTTCTGGATATTATCAAAATTTGTTTTAACTATTATTCTATATTTATGTATTATATAGTACATAGAAAAAACAATAATTATTACAAACTTTACCTTTTTTACTGAACTTATCCAAAATAATATATATTAATTAATAAAATGAAATATTTTGTTTCTATTTACTTTAATTCATCATACTTCATAACTTTCAATCAAAACCATATCAAAATAATTCAAATAGGACTAAATTCCAAAAATTTTTTCATTAAGTGAATATTATTGACTGACTGTGACTAATGATTTATGCAATTATTTACTTAATAAATAAATAATTAATACAAGTATATTAAAAAAAAATAAATACTTATTAAAGTTAGATAAAATTTTTATTATTTGTATACACTTGTATATTTAATTATAGATTCAATAAAATCAGATTTTATTTGACAGAAATATTATAGAATAACTATCATTTTATTTAATGTATAGTTACAATCATTTTATAAATCAATTAAAAAAAAAGATATATATATATATATATATATTATTTATCATTAATATTGTTAAATTAGGAAATTCCATACGAAAATTTTTCCAATTATTCAGGAAATTGATTTTTTGTGGTATTTCAAATATTTTTTTTTTTTTATTTTATATTAATGATCATTTTAATTATGATTTTAATTTATTTATTTTTTTAAATTAATAAAATTTTTAATTGAAAAATATGGTATTAAATTAAAAAATAAATCATTTATACGTTCAATTTTTAAATGTATTTCAGATTCTTATACAAAGTAGATTAGGAAATACCATTTTTCTGGTTCTTCAATTTACGAAAATCAGAATCAGAGATGTTTTCTAGTAGTTTTAATTTTTTTGTAAATTATTAAATAAAATTTAAAAATATTTTTAAGCAATTGATAATTAAAAATATGAAAGAGTTCAATTGTATTTTATAATAATAACTTGATGCAGTTTATTTAGAGTAATAATACCTTTTACATCTAAATCCTTAAAGAGTAAAAAGCCAATTTACTAAATTTATATATTCCTTCACCCAACTACATTTTAAATTTAATAATTCTTTCACAGTACTTTTGTGTACATTTTAACTTAAGTGCTCTTCAATTACTTCAGCATTAAATTAACAATTTTGAGATTTTTATGTAAGATATTAAATTAAATAAATGGAATAATAAAAAAAAAAAGATTCCGAATCATAATTTAAATCATATTATTTTCTTTTAACATATAATATTTTTGTAATAAAAACAAATAATATAACATAAATCTTTACTTAAGCGAATTGTATCTACTTTTTAAACAAAGTATTTTTTTTTTAATATACTCGTAGTTATACTTTTTTTTTACAATTGATAATAAAAAAAAAACAAGAAACGCATCCTTCAGATATATAAAATATCAAATAACAATTTTTTTATTTCACCTTCATCAAGAAAATTAAATAATACAACAGGTGTATTATTTACATACCATGTATAGTAGTGAGTACATACATACAATATGTATAATAAATATTTACCTTTTGATTAATGAATTTTCTCGTTTAAACTTGGAAAAAAGGAAAATAGAATTTATAAAATATTAAATTTTTTTTGTCCTTCCAAAACTGAAAACTGAGCTTCTATTTTTAACACTAAAAGTACTTTTATACTTTAGTACTTTTAAGAGGTAATAATTTAGGGTAACATTTTTATATTTATTTAATTTTTACTATATAAAGTATTTAGAAAAAATCAAATATTTTTTTTTAAATTAAATTAAAAATCTTTTTAAAACTTTTACTAAAATATTTTGATTTAAGAATGATGCTTAGTCAAACAACTCTCTAAATATTTGGTTTAAGTTAGTATCTGAACGTAAAGGTATCTGCAAATGGTAAATGAAATACATTATCGTATAACTCATTTTATTAATAATCATTATAATACGATAATAGATTTTAATAATTTAATGTAAAGTATATTGTAATACATATATATCTATATATATTCTGCTGAGTGAGAGACTTCAAAAAATCTAAGGCAATTGCACAATTTTGTTTGGTTACATATTTAACATTTAGAACTTCTTCACAGGAGGGTAACACTGTATGAATATATTTCTTAACATACAAGTATAATCTTATACTAATATATATTCGATTTTCCCCAATAAATTTTCATATTAAATAATTTTCCTAGTACAAATATGCCTTGAAGAATATAATAAAATTAAGATCAACTTCTAGGCGCAGGATACAAGATTTATATTTTCAAAGACATAATATTATTTATTTGAACAGTTTTCAATATTATATGGTTTTTAGAGATACTGCTTTAATTTGTAGGTTTTAAATACTTTGTATTTAGTTAAAAATAGTTTTATCAATTCAATTATTGCGCCTGCAACAGTTAAAAGATGAATGCATTTTTCATTGAATAAAAGTAAAATCATGTAAAACTAAAAAAACACAAAATACGTAAATCAATATAAATTGACAAACATCAAGGTATATTCAAAATAAAAAAAAAACAAAAATATTCAATAAAGAATTGTACATTTACAAATCTAAGCTAAAACTAAAGAAAAAGACAAATTCCTCTAGAATAAAAACAATTTTCTATTTATCAATTGATTGATTATGTGTTGGGGAAAAAATCTACGAAGAAGCGACATTGCACATTGTAATTTCTTACACGTCTTAGTAATACATTTGATATACAAAATTATATATAAAAAATCTAGGGGGCAATTTCAAAGTATTTAGAAAATTTTTTTTGAAAAATATCATTAAAAATAGTTCTAATAGTTTTATATTCCATAATGTACAAAAGATATCTTATATTAACTTTCATAGAATATCTATACTAATTTAAAATATCTTCCAAGTAAATATAAAATTTTTGTAGAAACCAAAAAAAAAAAAATTAACTTTTGCGTAAAAAAAAATTCATATATATATATGTATATATTATATTATAATTCACTGTAGCAGAACATCCCAAAGGAAATTTGATCTATTTTACTCATATTTCATATATTAAAAGTTATCATAAAAGAAACTATTAATATTCAAATACTTTCATATCATTCTAAATAATATTTCAAATAAAAAAAAAAAAAAAATACTTAAATTTCATGCAATTCTAAATATGTCTCTATAAAATAATATTATATCAATTATACATTTTAATTCAACTTGATTTTTATAGAATTGAAATATTTAAAAAGTACTTAAAAAAAAATTGGACAAAAAATTCGTATGCAACTTTAACAATAGTTTGCTTTAAAAATTTAAATTGTTTCATTTAAGCTAAAAAATTAATTAAAAAAAGTTTTTATTAGAATTAATATAATGGAACTTTAATATTTCAAGATATTTAAAGTTAAAATACTTTACCGAAAATAATTTGAAATTATTTCCTACAGCGCCTCATTGCGCTATTCTATACCCTTCATTAAGCTTATCAATTTTCCCTGGTCTAACTCCCTTACCGTATTGAAGTCATCCCAGTATCTTCCTCCTAAGATTCCGAGTCTTAGGTTTTCTAGAGTTTCGCATTGGCATAGGACATGGAGAACCGTTTCGTCCTTCCTCCCACAGGCTCTGCATATTCCCGTAGTTGCCCTACCTATTTTTGCTGCATAGGCGTTAAGCATTAAGTGGCCCATTTATAGATTTATATTTCACTGTTTTTCAAGAAATCACTTTGCATTAAAAAAAAGTTATATAACGTATTTTTACGAGAAAAATCTTTTGATAGAAATTTTCCCTCTCTTTCGTTAAATAACACTATTTTTCCTAGCTTTATCCTTTCAAGAGCATCGGGTTTTTATTTGATACCAATATCATACATAGGTTGCTCTTGTTACTTTTATAGTACAGCGAATATGTTACATTTAGCCAATTTCTAATAAATTGTTCTGCACAACGTATTGGTTTAGCATCAGCTTATTTAAGTGTCTTAGAGAGGTCAATTTTTTTTTCTAAGCGTATGATGTATCCATCTAGATTCTAGACTTTCTGGCAAGTGTTTTGTTTGAGTTATATATGATATCCTGACATTTTAACATCCAATCAGTAATATTTTTTAATTATAATTATTTCAGAAAATAAATTTATTCTTAAAAACTTTCTGAATAATTTATATAACTATATTATAAACTATTTGATGTTCTTAAATAATATATTTAAATAAATTTAAATTCGTTATAATATCATTTAATTTTTTGCATTTAACTTCATTATAATTTCATTTAAAATTAAAAATATTAAATAAATGTTTTTTAAATAATATAATAAGATATTTTTCAAATTTCTAATTAAATTCGAAATAATAAATCCTAAATACGTTTATTATCATAAGATTTAAATTTTTTTTTATTAAAATGTTAAGACACCCCACAGGTAATTTATGTTATATACATGAAGTACATATTGTTTGATCCTTGAAAAAATTGCAAATAAAATTTTATAGGATTAAAAAGCAAAAAATAAACGATGATAATACAATGTGTGCTCAGGTTTTGCATTTTTTTTTTTTCAATTCATTCAAAAATTTATAATATTTTTAAGAAAATATATACTTATGTAAGTGTAATTACTTATTATAATCATGTATCATTTATTTTTAATAATAGATAAACTTAAATTTAAATTAAATTATGATTTAAAAAAAAAATAAAATTATTATACTTATCTTAGTAATTTTGAAATCGATACTTCGTTTTAAACAGATTTTATATTCAATTGCTAATAATTCTTCATTGCTAATAATTAAAAGCAAAAAAATAATTAATTATAATAATTTTTTTTTACTTCCTTTGCAGAATGTCATCACAAATTACAGCAACAATTATTTTAGCTCTTATGCTTTTCGTAGCACTTGCTCAATCATACCAAACAACTACTCCACAATTATGCGAACCAACTGTATTGGAAGAGGTATTATCAGAAATTTTATAGACATAATATATACATATGTATATAATATGTATATATTATGCACTATTTATTCTCTATATATGTACTTACTTTTTATTAAAAAGTGAGATTTTATAGTAAAATGTAGCAATACACAATATTATTAAATCTCAGTAAAAAAAAAAATTCTTTTAGTATTATAAGAACTGAAGTACTTAAATGCTGAAATGATTAACTTTAAACGATTTTGATATTATATAGGTTATTTAATACACTTTCTTATTTATTTTTATTATAATAAAGATGCCACAACATATTAAAAAAGTTTGCATCGCTTTAGAAAATTCCAATCAATTGTCAAATGCATTAAACGCTTACATTAAAAATGAAGGTAAGTTTAATAGAATTGCATAGAAGAATTAGATTAGTTTTTTTTTTGAATTTTGTTTATTTAAAATTTTTTAATAAAAAAATACTAAATATTAGCTTAATTTAAACTTACAAATAAAATTGCATAAACTAAGGAGAAAGTTTATAACGTTTCGTTTTTTCAAATGCAAATTTTTTTTATTTTTTACAGCACTAATGCTTAAAAGTGATGATCTATTGACAGCAAACAATGGAAAGAGGACTGATGTTGATCATGTATTCTTACGATTCGGCAGAAGACGTTAAAAAAATGATTAAATAAAAAAAAAAACCAAAAAAAAAACAGCAAACAAATTATATTAAAAAAAAAAAAAGTTATCAGAATGTAATTTTAATTTTTTTTTTTAAAAATATATATTTATATTTATAATTTTTATTTATTTTACAAAAAAAAAAAAAAAAAATATGCCAACAGTTTATGTGAGTACCATTTTATGATCATTTCTCTGAGGCCAATTAAAAATTATGTACTTTTTAACGCAAATATAAAAGTTTTCTTTTATTTTGATTTAAAACAAAATTATATTTTAAAAATTTTAAAAAGATCAATAAAACATTGTATTTCTGTGCAGCGAAGTATAAAAGAATTTAATATATTATGTAAATTTATAGTTATGTATTGTTATATTATAAAAGAAAACATGACATTAAATTAATATTTTAAATAAAATAAAGTTTTCCTCTCAATTGGTTGCATAAAAATCAATACCTTGTTTTAATTTTGTATTAAAAAATATTTAATAAAATCATTTCATGCAGAAATTTACTATAACAATAATTTAAATTTGCAAAAAAATTTTATTTTAATCTGGAAAAATTTACTTTTAAAATAATCCCTCATTCACCAATATTAAAAATCTTCTAGAAAATTTTTGGGTAATCGGGGTAAAAAAACTGCAAAATTCGTTTTATATTGGTTTTATTGAACTAAAATTTGTTGTAAAACTTTTTAATGCACAATTTATTAATGTAATATAAATTGCAACAAAATTCTTACACTCACAAATAAATTAACTGTACAGTAATTTTATATTTATCATTAAAAATTTTAGCTATATATATGATGACATTAATTTTGGAAATTATTTCTTGGGTGAAAAAAGGGCATCTTTAGCACTTTTTGCTAAATCAGATATTGAATCTGAAATTTCCGACAAATTTGTTGGAAGATTTGGAAACTTAATTGGTTCAACGTCATCACCAGGTTTTATGCCAAAGACAAAATTATATCCTATATTAACACCCTTTTTAGCTTCTTTTAAAGCAACATCACCGTATTTTCCAGCTTCTTCAGGATAACAAATAGAAGCAATAGCACCAGCACCAACGCCTGTATACAAAACTCTCTTAAAAAAACCACCACGAAGTGATAATATTAAACCAGCTAACCCACCAACTGCTATAGCACCAACACGTGGTAAAGTATTTTCTGGTTGATTTAAATAATCGACGGTGGCTAAAAAAAAATTGATAGATAAGTTATCAAAAAATATTTTCAGTTTAAATTTTTACAAATAATAAACTAATTAAATACTATACAGCTTTTCAAAACTATTACTTTCATAATCTTTCAACACTATTCTGTTATCATCTTACTACATATGTACTTACTTCTAGTATGAGCCTTTGCTGTGTCTATATAATTAGTAAAATGTTGCTTTTGAGAGCTCACTGCATTTATTGCTGATACAAGTTCAACTCTTACTGTTCTAAAGCCACTTTCTAAAGCGCTGTCATCGGCTTTTTTATTATGGACATTCTCATGTTTTCTAGAAAAGTAAAAATATAAGTCCCTAATGAACTGAATTTAATTATTTTTGTTTACATATTTTTCGCGTGCAATGGAGTATATAAAGGCAATTCTGATGGTTTACATTTATAATGAGAGTATTCATCTTCAACCTTTACTGCAGGATTTACTTTTTCCTCACTACCTTTTTTAACCACAGCAGCGGAAAAGTACAATGGTACTGAGCTTTTAAAAATTGTTCGAAACATTTCTCTTAAAATATAAAAAAAAGGAAAAATAAAATATAAACATATTCCTTTTGAATATTTTTGACTACATTGTCGAAATATAAATATAAATAAAAATTATAAACGAATATGTGATTATAAATTTATTTTACCTAATTAAATTCTAAATAAAACCAATATAACTTTATTATTTAATTTTTTATAATCGTACAGCGGCTGTTTCTTCTCATTGCGTAACTGTCAAGAAATTTAGATGTCAAAAAATCAAAATAAAATTGACTTTTGTTTAATCAGTCTGAGTACACATCAGCTGACCGGTACACGTACCGTCTATTTACAATTTAGATTTACAAAATTCACGATAGGATTAAAACAAAAAAAAAATTAAATAATTGTTTTAATAGTTATATATGTACTAGAATTTTATTCTTTTCCAAATTTGGTGTTTGAAAACGTTTTTTAATTTAAAAATTAATAATTTATTTGTTTTACAGCATAAAATTTTCATGAAGAGCAATTTGCTAAACAAAGATTTGGAAGAAAAACGTGAAAATTGACATTTATGCCATAATTTTTTTGTTCCAGTTTGTTCTTATTTTGTTATAAAAGTCATATTTTGTTATCCTTCTGAAAAAAAATTTGTTTTTTGTTTAATTAAAAAGGTAATTGTTGAATCTATTAAAATAGATAATTACAAATTAAAAAATGTCCGAGAAAACTAAAGTTGAAAACAGTTCTGCAAATGAAGAAATGTTCCATGATGCTTTAAATAAGTCGAATGAAGAAGTTATTGATGAATTAATTACAAGTCATCAAAATCTTCATATAAACGATGAATCAGTTACATGTGAAGATGATGAAGATCAAGAAGAACATGAATCCGCAGAAATATTTACGGATTGTGAAGAAGAAATGATTGATGAAGAAGCTCTTAAAGAAATCGAAAAGGATATGACACCAGAAAAAATAGCAGAAAATAAAGAAAAAGCTGAAATATTAAAACAAGAAGGAAATAATTTATTCAAAAACATTCAATATGAGAAATGTATAGAAATTTACACAAAAGCCTTAAATATAGCACCATCTTGTTATCCTAATGATAGAGCAATCTTGTATGCTAATAGAGCAGCAGCAAAAATTAAGATCGATTCTAAAAAATCTGCAATAGATGACTGTACAAAAGCGATTATATTAAATGATAAATATACAAAAGCATATTTAAGGTAAAAATTACTTTTTAATTTCTTTATTATATTCTAAACTGAATTATTAATTTAATATTTATAGAAGAGCCAAACTACATGAAGAAACGGATAAATTAGATGAAAGTCTTGCTGATTTTAAAAAAGTTATTGAATTGGAATCAACTTGTAGGGAAGCACATGAAGCCCTTCGAAGACTACCGCCAATAATTGAAGAAAGAAATGAAAAACTTAAAACAGAAATGTTGGGAAAATTAAAGGATATAGGAAATGTAATTTTAAAACCGTTCGGTTTATCAACAAATAATTTCCAAATGCAACAAGATCCAGCTACTGGTTCATATTCAATTAATTTTCAACAATAATATATAGTGATTACAATTAATAAATTTATATATATATAATATAATAAAGTTTTTTCCTTTATAAATAAACGCCTATTAGTTAAATAAAAATATAATAATATAAGTCTTTGGATGAAGTTTACAAACGCACTTAGCCAATTAGCGGCATTTTTTTTTATCAATTAAACTGTACTTTATAAATGCATATTAATGGGATATGTGATTAATGAATCATTTTTGCAAAGACATAACTTAATATGTACAAAAAAAGCTTTTTAATATGTACATACATATTTATTTTTTTAACGGAAAAAAAACGTGCAATAAAAAATATTGTAAAAAAAATACGATAATTAGTAGCTGTAAAATATATTTCAGCAAATTGTTGTCAATTAGTGATAACAGATAAGGTGTCTCTACCTAATTTGATAGAAATTCAATTTTTCTACAATTTCGAGTTCCCTAAACATATTTACAAACTCTTAAATATCTAATTGATTGACTAAAATTTTTGTTATTTAAAAATTGACATATTCTTTTTTTTCTATTTTTTAATTCTTACCCAAGAACAGCTTAATTTTGTTGAAAAGTTGAGCATGTGTGATACAGTTTACAATATATTTTTTGACAAATAGTTTATTTAACTTATTCATGTTAACCTTATAGAATCTCTTAAACAATACCCAATGAATTGAGTACAAAATAACTTTTTTATTCTTTAATAGTAATTATTAGGTCCAGCTCATTTTCCTTTAAAAACTAAACATAAATGAAAAATTATTTCAAACTAGAGAAACCTTATTAGATTTTTATCCTATAAATACTATTATCTAATACAATATAAAGATATTAAAAAATAAATCTTATCTAATAATTTGTTCTAATTTTATTTTTCTTATTCGACCAATTTCCATAACCAATTCAATTTGCAAGATCAAGATTGTAAAAATAATTTTAATAATATGGCAATGCTATAAAATTGAAACACAATCGAATTCAATGGAATAAAAGGTGAAATTTTATGAAATTTTTTTCAGTCCGATTGAAAGAGTCGTACCAGTAGTTTGTGTATTAGAATTTTCTGTAGTTATCTTTAATTAGATATTTTTTTGGTTAAATTTGCCGGTTCAAATAATCACGTTATAAAAAAAAAATACTTTAAAAATGGCTTCATGGGTTGGAAAAAAATATAAATTAGACAAGGTTAATATAATAAATCTTGAAAGATAAAATATATTATAATAAAAATATTAATGTATAATTTTATTTCTTAATATTTTGCAGTCAGAAAACTTCGATGATTACATGAAAGCCCTTGGTAAGTTTTTTTTATATTATTTTAAAATAACTGTTGTAAATTGTAATTTGTATATGAAATCAACATGTTTTAGTTAAAAAATTTTCCTCGTGTAAAATCAATTTGGTACAGTGAAATAAGTATATGACCACAATTCATTATGATATCAAATCAATTGAACAATTTTAAAACAATTTCTTAAGTTGTTTAAAAAAAAAAGTTAAGGCACGCGCATTATTTCGATAAAATTGCAAATGAATTTTATTTTTTAATGTCTGTTTAAAAAAAAAAAAGGAATTATAATTTTTCCAAGATTTTTTTATTCATCAATATATTTACTTATAAAATCTTATAAGAATTAATTTAAAATGATGCTAAAGAGGTTAATGGTTATTCTTTTTTTTTTGCCGGTTAAATTTTTTTTTCTAAACTTTTAATATTATTATTTTCTACTAATGACTAAGGTATTCGCATTTTTTTTAACTAAAAAAAAGCAAAAATAAAAAAAAAAATGTTTTTATAAATATTATAAAGTTTTGGATTAACAAAATAACAAATTAGTGTTTGTGTGCTTTAAATTTTTAAAATACAATATTATATGTAGAGGGTAGACTGTACTGTAGTAGACACTTGAAAATATTGCTAGGTATATGTATTTAACATGTACATACTGTTGTAACTATATGTATTTATGAGATACAATTATATCATATAGTATAGTAATATACTAATTCTTTTGAGCGTTTAAATTAAAATATCACGCGATATCTTCCATAGTTTTATTACCATACCATCACTATATTCACATTGATTATATTTTGTTTGGCTTACTAAAAATGTTATGTATTTTATTATATATACATATTATATGCAATGCATAGAACTATAAGATATAATCATCACTCATAATGCAATGGTTTTAGTCAATATTATGTAGACTGTAGAGGATTGAGGTTTTTTGTTTTGTTTTTGTGTATTTTCATCTTAATGAAAATTGAACAAGGTAGTAAATACAAAAATAAAATAAATAACTTATGTATGTAGTTAATTATCTCTCGAAAAAGATAAAGAATAATAAAAAATTGTGTTCTTATTTTGTAGTAGTAGAATAATGATGAAATACGATATCAATTCACAATTAATTGGTTAAAATTGTTAAATTATGTACATAATATGTGTATATACATGCATAAATATGTATATTAGATTTTTAATAAACTAAGAAATTCTTTTTTATAATATGTACATATATACTAAGGAATATAAATCCTTTTCTATATGGAAAGAAAACTATTTGCAAATATGTGATTTCCTTTTCTTTCTTTAACTGCAAACATGAAGACAGAACAAAGTACTATATGACTTTGGTTATCTTCTAAATTGTAATACTGTAGGGCGGAGTATACTATTTAGAATTCATACAATATACTTATTATGTGTTTTAAAGTTATTAACGATGAATAACATTAACGAGTTAACGAGTTGAGGAGTACCTGAAATTTAAACCGATATGTACATCTATCTTCATATACATAATATGTATTCAATAAACAATATTTAAACTGTCGTCAAGAACAGGAAATATATTACCATTTTTAGATATACATACTTCCTTTAAATTTGGTGTCATTCTATTAAAAAATACGATTGCTTTTTTTGTTCCTTTTAATGCTTTATATATAGATATAAATCATTCATTTTAAATAATTCAAAGAAATTTGCTATAATAAAGTACATTAAAAACTCTTGAAAGTTAAATTAAAAATAAATTATTTTAAATACTTATTTTTTTTTATTCTTTTCCATTTTATTTCTTCATTATGTTGAATATTTTCTTGAACTCTTGGAAATTGGAATCTATCCAAAATAAAGAAAAACAAAAAATAAGAGTAGTGATAACGTTCATTTAGTGATAATTGATAAACAAGCTATTATTTGATTTATTATTTATGTTTTGTCTTAGCAATTAAAAAATCTTCGTACCTTGTAGCAAAGCAATAAATACAAAAATTTATTTTCAACACAAATTTATCAGTTTAAAAAGTTTCAAATCATCTAGAAATTTATTTATATATAATAATATGTAAATAGGTTCATATACCTATTTGTTTTGAGTATTGACTATATTTTTATTTTTTATTGATACTATTATTTGTTCAAGTGAATTTAATAAATACAGTAGACAATTTAGAAAAATAAAAAAAAAATAAATTGTGTAGACAATTTAATTTAATATTAAATTAAACAATTATTATGCATAAGTAATATATGTATGTACTTATAAAAAAATTTCTTATCTAGAACGAACCATTATTTTAATAAAAATATTAAAACAAAAAATTTGAAACAAGTTTCATTTAAAATTGGGCCATTATTATTTTAGACCAGTATTAGAATCCTAGATAAATGATCAAGTAGACACTAAGACTTATGAATCAATATTATCATTTTATTTAATTTTTAATCTTAGGCCAAAGATTTTTTAAATCAAAGAAAAAGTTAAAAGCGATTCACGTTTAATAGTTTACACTAATTTGTGGTGATATAAGTATTAGAATTCCCTAAATTACAATACTGAAGTTCAGTTGATATTTACACTATAAAGCATTTTCTAAACTTAGGTCACACAGGCTATTTTATTTTATTAACTAGGTACCTATCTAAAATAATAAAAAAAAATTATACTAAAATCAATTATTAAAAAAAATGAAATTACACAGTAATTATTGAATACTTACGTGAAGTGTTATGCATTATTGTGGTTAATTAACACATTTTTTTATTAAATTGTTAATTTTTTTCATTGTAAAATCAATTACATAATGCATTCAATTTTTATTTGCTAAATTTAATTAAAATTTAACAGGACAAAAATATAACTAGTTTTTATAATTTTTTAAATGCTTCAGTAGTCAGTGTTGAACAATTCAATTTCAAATATTTCATAATGACTTTTTTTTAATTCCAATAAAATATTTAAGAACTTAATTGTTTTAAATAAATTAAAAAAAAAAAAAATGTTATTAAATTAATTAGAGGTTGTACTTATCAATAATCACATATGATTAATTTGTATCCTAATCTGATCTGGTTTTTTGATCTAATAAAATCTTTTAAGATTCTTTTGATACTGTTTCGAGCATATCAAAAAGTGAAGACATTTTATAATTAATAAAATTAATTCAATAATGATTTAGTAACTACTTAGTTTTATTACTGTGATAATCATTTATTAATCATGGTACCTGATAGTACTTAAGTTATTTAAATTTGCAAAATAGTGTACTGAATTCAGTGGAATATACTAAATATGAATTACTTTATTGTCTAAAGTAGGTATTTGTTTTAATATAAAGAAGCATTTCTTTAAAATAAGAGCATTCAAGTTTTAATGAAGAAGCAAGTCATTTATATAATTTTGTAAATCTGATTTAATTGAAGAATTCTGCACATTTTATACATTTTCCTAATATTTATTTTAATTACTAAAAAAATAAGTAGATAATAATAAACAACCTTTTCTGATGTTTATTTAATTTCTTGTAATCAAACAAAATTATTATGAAAAATATTATCTATACATATGTATAGCTATTTTCAATATGTATTTTCTCATACTTTCAAGTATTTTTTTAACTGACGTTATAGATATGATAGTAAAGTCACGTTGCGTTAATTGAAAAAAACAAAGATAATGCGGTAAAGTTTTTTTTTTATATATGTAAATAATTTTTTTCTCAATTTTCATATTAAAAGTAATAACAAATTAAATGGAATTAAAAATAAAAATAAAAAAAAAAAAATACATTGAATTTAAAAGTTATCTGTTAGTTAACATGACATAAATCATATTAATTTTCATTTTATATTTAATATAAATAATAATAAGTACATCAATTGTATATAATATTATGTTATATTTAATTATGTTAACTAATATTATGTTTTATCAGTTAATAATTTTTATATTTTGGTTATTTTTTTATTTAATTTTTTTTTTTTTTATTGAAATTCGAAAAATGTGGTTTTATCATATTACTGGGGGTTTTTTTTTTCGTTTAATGCAAAATATTTAAATTTCTTGAAAGAAAAAAAGAATAATAACAGCCTTCAATTATTGTTATACCATTTTTTATACTTTGTGAATTAATAAATTATTCCTATTTTTAATATTGTAAATTGTCATTGTAATTTTATAATCATTATTGATATTGTTAGAATAGCCGTTAAGTCAAGCGCTTACTTAGTTTTTTTTTTGTTATATTGTTTAAATATAATTAATCCATAGAATCATGGTACAAAATACAAATTTGATATACTTATTAATTAATAGTATTAGAAATTATTAAAAAATATTAAATTAATTGTATAATAAAACAAATTTAACAATTAATAAAAATGCAAACGATTTTATATTTAACAATTTTTAATTGCAATTTTAATACTAAATGATTGAAGTCAAGTTTAACAAGAAAAAATCTTAAATTATTTTATTTAATTATGATATTATCATATTTTATAATTATCATGTTTTTTTAGGAAATAGAATTCTATTTAAATTATTTAGGTTTATAATATGAACATTTGTCGACTTTTAATTGTATCAAACATTCAGCTTAATATAAGCTTTAGTTAATGTTCATTTAGAGAATTATCACTAATAGATTGAGTCATCATTTACAGGTGTTAGTTTATATTATTTAATATATTATAAACAACCGGTTACTAATATTAAATTATTTAAATAGATGCTATATTACTTGCGGTTAATAATAATAAAATATAATAACCAACTTTCACTCGTAATGTGAGATTAGCATACAAATTTAAAACTACGGTAATTAGTTTCTGCTCAAACCACTGTTAAAGATTATGCTTGTGTAAGTCTCACTTTTAGTGTTATTATATTAACATTAGTTGAAGCTCAGCCAGTGAGTTGGTCTCTCTTAGCATTCGCGTAATAAGAGGAACGTATAAGTTACTTCCACTGTTAATAAAACAAATAAAAATAACTAGAATTTTGTATCCGTTATTGATAAAAAATCCGTTTCTTTTCCAAGGTAAAAAATTTATTAATAATCATATTGTATTCTAACCTATTATATTCTTTCTGGTTGACCTGTTATCCATAATTCAGCTTAAAATCAAATAAAAAAATCACAAATTATACAAAATTAAATACTGAAATTAGTTTTGAATTTATACAATTTATACAATGTTTCACAGCCTAAATAACATTAGTACAGATGTGGATAATTTACTGATGATCAGTAACATATTCTAATATACAATTATAGTTTTAGTTAGTTATTGTTTTTGGAAACTTTATTTTATAAGTTAATAAATTCTATTTCTAAGCTTAAATATATTTATGTACCAAATATTCTGGTAATTGTTACAATTTAGAAAAAAAAAAACCAAATTTATTATTATTGAAACATATTTTAATCTGAAAATGTATAATTACTTCTTTTCGGATAAATTATCGCGTGATATAAATTATCCAATTTACAAATTATGATTCCAATAATAAATTTTAAGTAGATCTACAAAAGTATAAGTAATTTAAAATAATTTATTTCTTAAAATGCAAAAAAAACAAAAAATAGAACAAAGCTTGAAAAGTAAAAATTCTTATATGCAATGTGCCCTTAATTGAGATAACCTATTGAAATTTTTAATTATATGACTACTTATTTCAGAACATCATTTTTTTTTTAAGTCAAGACTCAAGATGATTATGTTTAATATATGAAAAAATTTTTTTGAGATGCGTGTTAATCTAATATATGTATGTATATGCTTATATCAATTCTTGGCCATCATCACTTTCGATTTACAACAAATTATAATAAATGATTCTTTTATTTTTTTTTTAAATAGGAACTTAGTTCTTTCAAATAATTGTCACCCAAAAAAAAAAAAAAGAAAGAATTAAATCTTAAATTTAATTTTATCTTAATTTAATATTTTTTTTTTTTTCCATACCATGATCTTCATCTCTACACAATTTCATTCAATCAGTACTCAGTAGTAAAATTAAAAAAAAAATTTTTCAATAAAATTAATTTATATACATACATATTATGTAAAAACATATACATATTTATATATATATATATATAGGTTCTCTTGTATATAAATTCATATTTTTGTTCCCACAAAATTGTATTAAATTATTATTTTTTATTATTATTAAATTAAGATACTTTTTTTTTTTTTTTTTTTTTTTTTTTGATTGAATTAGACCCAATTAAAATAATTTACCTATCATTCTTGTATATACATATATACATACATAATTTAATATAATTGTACTCATCATTTTCTCCAAATGATTCTGGGACTTGTATATATATATATAAATTATAAAATATGCATTAAATATATAAATATAATATGTGTATAGATAATATATATATATATATACATAAAATAAGTCTGGTGACTGTGTCTGCTGATATTTTAAATGATCCCGATAAAAAGAATTGGATATAAAAGGAATGTTAAAGAAAATATAGTATAATTTTTAATAAAAATACAAAAAAAAAAATTATTTTTTTGAGAAGGAAAGTGAATAATGAATTTCATTGATAACATTTTTTTCCATTTTACTTTTTCTTTCTTTTTTCGATTATTAAATTTAATAATACTTATAAACATATACATTATTATAAAAGCTGAGATTCTAAGGGCAATTGATTAAGAAGTCTTTTTTTTTTTTTTATATATATTTTTTTCCCCAATTTTTAAGAACGAATTTTATTTCTTTATTGTTGCTTGGTGTCAATTTTTTTGTAAATTAAATTATAATTAAATAATTCGATTTGGTGGACCCTTGACTAAAAAAGTTCTAAATGGAGCTAAAATAAGATTAAATCAATTGTTTAAACTTGTATTACATGCAGTTAAAAATCGTATTTCGGAAGCTTATTGCAGCATTATTTAATGACTAACTAATTAATAAATCAAATGTGAAATAATCCAATATAGTTTGAAAAAGCATTTACTTTTCAAAAAAAAGTGAATTCGAAATGGTTCGAACCAATTCGAAATGGCCATCGCATATAGAATCCTCCGACCATCAAATATAGAATTCGAACATTGGTTAACTTAGTAAAGTTTTAAAAATTTGATTCAGCAATAGAACTACCATATAAAAAAACATTTTCCAAGTATTTCTTAAAGTTCTTTTCATTTTATTTCTATCTCATGCGTACAGACCCCTTGTAAGAAAACTTAAGACAATTACAATTTTTGGAATTCGTTTGAATCAAACATGAATTTATATTTTTTTTTTGAACTCATCTGTAATGCAAAGTGTCTCAAGTATTATTTTCAAAATTGAAGCCCTTATTCAATTTCAAAATTATAATATAATTGAATCATTTTCATTATAATCAATTTATGTGTATTTAATTTAAAACTAAATTTATATAAAATACAATTGCATTTAGTTTTTTTTTATTTTTAGATGTGTTTAAGAGTTCAACCTTTTGAAATTCAAATTGTTTTATACACAAAATTTCTTTTAAATGATTATATTAAATTCTAAAATTATATTTTAATGGGGTATTATTTATTATACGGGTTTTTTTAACTAAACTTTGTAAATGATAATAAAAACTTTATTATCAAAAAAGAAATTTTTAATTTTAAAGTAAGTGTTGATTTTTTGTCCGAGTAATAATTATAAATTTTTCTTTTACTTTGGAACCCTAGGCAAAAAAAAAAAAATAATAAAATTAAACAAGTATAGTAACTAAATCAGGAATAATTTGAACTTTTAAATTATTATTATTATTATTAATTTTATTAGTTTAATATAAACTTTTACAAATAATATAACATTAATATTTACTTTAAAATATAATCCAGTGTTTAGAATATTAGTTATATTTATATTATAAACAAAAAAAAAATCATTAAATTTATCAATCATTAAATAAAAAGATTCTGAGACAATTATACTATTAAAAAAAATTTAAAATTTAAAAATTTAAAAAATATTAAAAAAAAATCAAAATTTATTTCTAACTTCTTCCTTTACCAATTTAATAAATTTGTTAATATTTCTTTCTACTTTAATTCTACTCGGGATTTCATTAAAAATTTGAACTCCCTTGTACATAATTGAATTTTGTGTTGCTACCTTATTGAATCTGTGATGCCCAAAGTTGTTGGAATTCCTAAGATTATAGTTAGTAACTTCACTGACATATGTTAAATTTTCTGCTAAATATTGAGGTAAAATATTGTTTTTAATTTTAAATACAAAAACTAGCACCTTGAAAATGGCTCTCTGGATGACACTCATCCAATTCAGTCTTGCATTCATCTGCCATAACGAAGTGTATCGGTCACATTTTAATATAACTCTCATAGCTTTGTTTTGAAGGACTTGTAATCTTGAGATAAATTCCGATTTAGCACAGAAGATAATTGATGCTGAGTAATCAAAATGAGGAAGTATTAGTGAATTATATAATAAAATTGTTGTTTTTTGATCAATAGTATTACGAAGTCTTCCTAAAAAACCAATTTTCTTGGATATTTTGTTACATATTCCATTGATATGTTCATCAAAACTTAATTTATTATCAATAATAAATCCTAAATATTTAAAGCTAAAAATGAATATCAAAATCAATTGATAACAATATTTTCTACTCTAATAGATCTATCTAATATAAAAAATTTTAATATCTTTTGTAACTAGTCGTATTGGAAATGAGGTGTTGGAAATGATTTTAATTATTTTTTAAAAAATGCACGTGGTATCTCCAAAGTATATGAAATATTATGAATACTTTGGTCGAAAATTTTTTTCGTGCTACATAAATTTTCTGTTTTATTTAATCGTTGGAAGATACTCAAAAAAATTTTTACTATCTTCTTGGTGTAACAAACAGAACAAATTTTTGTTAAATCTTTATTATTTTATTATATATACAAGGTCCAAGGTTCTTAAACCTAGATTTTCTAGACTCTTAACCTAGCTTCTCTACTTAATAATGCTCAAACCCAAACATACTTGTAGAAGAAACTATTCTAGTGTATTTGCTTCAAATTTATTTTCAGTTAAAATTTTTGGTATTTAAACACGAATTGTAAGAGCGTTTCTGTTGCGTGACTCTTATGGATTTCTGTTTTTTAATTATTTAATATGCAAACTTTTTTTTTTTTTAATAGACACAAATTTTTGCGTTTTATTTGAATATATATTAAACTAATTTTTAACAAATTTTTATTAACTTTTTAATTTTAGTGCCCTGAATATGTAATTTATATTCATGTTTCAAAAAAAAAAATTATATTTAGGTAATTTAAATTACGAAATTTTCGCATTTAAGTTAGTTAATTAAATTAGTGAATTATTTGAAAATTTAGGATAGGTCAAAACAATTTACATTCAATTTGTAAATTTTTTTTCTTAATCATAAATATCAAATAGGAATATGTTCGAATATTTTGATTTGAAAATAATTTAACTTAAAAATTAATTAAAATACATTCTATATACTTTGTTATTTTTGCCTCATATAATTTATGTAAAATAAAATTTTTCATTCTGATTTAAATTTAATATGGTTTTAATAAAAAAATAAAAATGTTTTTTGCATGAAAAGTTTGCTGCATGAAAAAAAAAAATATTGATTTTTTTTTAAAAATTTTGTAAAATATTGGATTGAAAAATTTAATTCTATTTAATATGTTAATTAATTCAAAAGCACATTGAACTATAAAAGAACATTGACAACGTCGTAGTTTCAAATGTTTTTTTTTTTTTAGTATAGGAACTTAACTACAAAATTTTAATTCTAATTTAAATATATGTACATACATATACAATATACATATATCGTTAGAAAAATTATAAGTATGAAGGGTGAGTAATGTGTTATGACGCTATTAAAATCTATATAATTCATTTGAAAGAATTTGTTTTAAAATTAAATACATACCTATATCCAGGTTAGAGATTAAATAGTGAGAATTACTTATTATTAGAAAATGTCATTAGAACACATGTATTATTAGAACACATTGTCTGAATTATTAATTAATTTTAAAATATTAAATGTAGTAATAAATAAATTAAATGACAAAAAACTAATTTTAAACGATAAAACTCCCTGAATTTACAATTAAAAAATGAATTTAATTTCTCAAAATATGTATCCATCATTTCTGTTATCGATATACATATGTAGGTATGTATCGATAAGAGCAAAACAATTAGTAATTTTAAAACTATATATATATACATTTAATATATAATATATATTTTTATACTTATAATAATATAATAACACAAATTATTGTTCTATAACAATTTATATACATATGTACATATGTATGCTATTATAAAATTATATACCAGTTGCCCCAAACAATGCATAGGTATCAGTTTTTTTTAAACAAGGAATTGTATAAACATTTTTAGAGCTAAAGCTCTAGTCCACGGGTGGGCAACAGTTGTAGACAAAGGGCAAATTTTTTTCTTCTTTTAGTTGCCTTGAAATTTTCATTTCGTATAAAATTGCTCTGTAAGTCAATGAATTCCAACTGAATCTCTGGAGGAGCCTTTTCAACGTCAAAAAAAAAATGGTGAAGAAATTAAAGATAAATTATCTTGCATCTTTTCGAAATCTTGAAAACGACGTAAGAATTCTGCATGTAAATCAGATAAAATGGTACGATATTTTATAAACTCTGATTTTGAAATTACATTTCTCAATTTCATAGTTGGAAAATGATTTAAATTTTCATCGAGCAAATTTTTACAAAAAAGTAACAACTTTGTCCGAAATAATTTCACATGGTCATACATTTCATGTATAAATAAACCTTTTTCTTTAAGTTTAATATTAAGGACGTTCAAATGCTCCAATAAATCAATAGAAAATATAAAATCATTTAACCACTGATCACATTTCAATTCAGGAAAACTATTATTATCTTTCATTTCCAAAAATAAAATTATTTGATCTTTTAATTCCCAAACTCTTCTTAGAACTTTCGCCAAACTCAATCAACGACGGCTGTATAATATGGAATATTAATATGTACAGCTTCAATATCCTCCATCAACTATACAAATTGAATTCTTATTGCAATACGAAATGAATAATTGCAAAAAAATTAAAAAAAAATTGTTATATAGATTAATTTCAAATGTACTATTTTTGCTATCGGGCCGGCTTTTGCCCACCCTCTAGTCATTAACATTATTTTACATTTTTTGTAAATTTTTTTGCAAGTATTCTTAGTATGATAGATTTTTATTTTTATTTTATTAATTTTAAAAGTAAAAAACCTAAAAAACACAATATACAAAATTATAAAGACAAAGTTTCCAAATTGAAATTCAAATTTAAAAATAAATCTCTGATTTTTCGATTTAAGATTCTCATTTTCAGTTCTTGCTGAAAGTTCAACATCCAACAACCAATCGATACATCATTTAAATGTGCCGACTCCTGTATTCCGACTCTGTTAATCAATTTTTTATACTTTAAAATAGCCTACCCCCTCCTTAAAAAACCAAATATGTATACATGATATGATATTTTATATCAACTTATCATTTTAGTGTGTACACAATGACGCCCTTTTATTTTTGCACAACTAAAAAAAAAAAAACTTGAACTTGTCTATAAAACTCTAAAAAAGAAAAAATTAAATAATTTTTCATGAAAAAATTTTTTATAAAATTCTTTTTAAATTAAAAAAAAAAAAAATGATAAGAAATTATTTCTAATTTTATTACTTTCTTTTTATTAGGTACTAACCATAATTTTAAATTACTATCATAAAAATTAAAATCATTTAATTTGACATTAATTTAAGCTTATAAAACCGTTTAAATTGTTTAATTAAAAGATTTAAATTTATTGAAACCTAGCTAATAATTGATATTGAATTATTTATTTTTTTTTATAGATATAAATAAATACCTTATTGGATTAACTTATCTTAATTTTTATATACATAATTTAAATAAGATAAGTTAAATTTGAATTTTATTAAACTTTTTCATTTTGTTACTATTATTTATTAGTTATTTCAAACCAACCTATTTTTAGGATTGATTTTTGTACATAATTTAATTTGTAATAAATATTTATTTTTTTCTTAGTAAATTTTGTTATTTTTTTTTTATCAGCGGGTATTAGAGTGTCAACAGAGGTGCACTTTAATTTGCAAATAAAAAAAAAAATTATCAAAAATTAATTTATTTTTCAAAATATTTATAAAGTAATAAATATACACATATGTATATTTTAAAATTAAGTTGTCTATTTAATTTTAATATTTAAAAAGGTGAAGGTCAAAGTCTTTATGTTTATTTTTATAAATAAGAATATAATATATAAAAAAAAATACAGATATGATAATTTGAAGGTGTTCAAAGATCAGAATTTTATTTTTATTTCGTAAATCTTAAATAGAATAGGACAACAATAGACAGAGAGTAGTGATTAAAAAAAAAACCCAACCAAACAAAATTAAACAACAATGTTTGTTGAGACTTTTGTAGCTTTGATTATGTTTTTAACAAGTTTTCTGTTATAAAAATTAGTTTTAATATACAATAAGAATTAAGAACTTAATTTTTTAATAAACATTTAACAATATTTAAGACATTGCAACAAATTTTATTATTAAAAGAATCATATGAATAAGTATGTAAATTAAATGAGGTATTAGCAGTTAGCACATATTCATTAACCTATATGGAACCGATATAAGTATTTTTTCGTATCAACCAATGTTTCTTTCCCAATGTAACATCATCTAATCAAAGTCCAGCAGAGTCCTGCTTAGTACCTATTTAATTGAGCAAGTCTTAATTGAATTATTAAATATTCAAAGTACCAAATAATATATTTTAAAACTACTAAAAAATATTTATACCTACATTTATTATTTTCTTTTCTTAATTTTTGAAAAAAATTAGATATTTTATGAAAATTGAAAACCATAGATATATTTATTTATTGTTCTTATAAAATGATTAAAATAAAACAATTTAATTACAAATACTAGTTATTTTAAATTACTAAATAGGTACTAGCTATTTTGCATTTAATATCAAACTATGAATGTATGTATATTTTAATTACAAAAACCAACGACTGGGTATATATTATTTTTAAATCTGATTTGTTTTTTGAAATTAAAGTTCTCCAATATAATAACAAAAGCTTAATTCACTTTTTTATGCTAGGATCAATTTTTATAATCTATTATAATAATATTAATATAATAAATTTTTTATTATTCATAACAATTATTTATTCATTACTGATGATATTTAGGTGTCATTAAACTCGTTAATTAATGTAAAATAAAACATTATCATTGTAACAATAACATTTTGATAGTAATATTTCAATTCAATTCTGATAATTTTAAATAGTTATGTAATTTATTATAAATTTGTTTACTATTTTATAATTTTTTTTACTTTTTTTTTAAGGTGTTGGTATGGTCTTACGTACAATTGGTAACAAAGCTAATGCAACAGTTGATTTAGTCAAAGAAGATGATGGCTCATACACTTTAACAACGTCATCAACATTTAAAACTACTGTTATTAAATTCAAACCTAACGAAGAATTTGATGAAGAAACAATTGATGGACGTAAAGTAAAAAGTATTTGTACTTTTGAAAATGAAAATAAACTTGTCCACGAACAAAAAGGTGAAAAACCTACAACAATTATTCGTGAATTTAATGGGGACGAAATGGTTGCGGTAAGAAAAGTTTATTTAATATTTTTTAAATTTAATTCCAGAAAAATAAAATTCAAGCGAATATTTTTATATGCACATATATATGTTAGAAAAAAAATTAATTTTAATGTGTTTTTTTTTTTATATTTATTTTTAGACTTTAACAATCGGCGATGTCAATTGCGTCCGAACATACAAGGCTGCTTAGATATTATTACTTCAAGATCAAAAAACTAATAACTGACACCTACATACCTATATTCTAGGAAATGATGTTTTCAAATAATATGTATTGATTAACATCACACAATATTTTTATGATACTAAATTACTAAACAAAATTAATAATTTTTAAAATTATTGTATTTCATAATTATGTAAAATTTATCAACAAGACTTTTTTGTATTGTCATTTATCTTCTTTATATTAATAAGATAAAGGGCATTTCCAAGCTTACTATATATAATTCTTTTTAAAGGAAAAATTTTGAATATTTGTATTAAATTTTTACAAAATAAGGATTAATTTTTTTTCCAAATTTCAATTAGTTTTAAGCTTGCATTTATATAATATTCTTACAGCATTTATAAAATTTATAAAAACAAGAATGGAATGAATAAAGTGTAATTGTTATATAAAGCTTAATGGTTGGTTTTGTGTATTTATTATTAAAATGTATTTTTTTTAAAAGTTAGTATAAAATTTAGATTCCAGCATTTCATTTAAAAATTTCCTTTAATTTGATCAAATTTCTTTCAAGAGAAATTTTTCAATTTATGTAGTTCTTTCTTTAATATTTGTAAGTATGTACTAAATTATGGGCAAGCTTAATCATAATTGCCAGCAGATAATTTGTCTCAATCGATCGATGTCATTTAAAATAAAATTTGGATCGAAATAATTAAGATATTTTTTTTAAACGTAAAAATAAAACAAAAAATATATGTTAGATTTTATTTTATTTGATAAATCGTGTTTTAAAAAACAAGAAATTAATAAATTGTAATAAAAATCAAGACAAATACATAATGGTAATTCTTTTATTTTGCTTTTCTTAATTCTATTTCCGATGAATTAAGAGTTTTCGAGTTATTCGCCTTTTTAATTTCTAAATAATCTTCTCTTGTAAAATTATTTTGTGTTCCAGATGGACCGGCAGCATCTGATAAATATTGCTGAAGACAAAAATCTTTAACTTCGCCAACTTTAGTTTCTGTACTTTGCTTTAAAGATATATAATCACTTGATTCATTTATTGTGTTGCTGGCATATTTTTCTATTAATTGATTTGCATAATTTAGGTCTTCTTCAACCGTCAAATCATCAATATTTTTGTTTGCACACTTTTGTTTTCTTTTCTGGATCCTTTTCACGCTTCTAGAAGCGCGTTTACGATTCTTTCTTTTTGATTTCAATTCTTTTTGTATTTCCAACTTTTTCGTTTGAGCTTTTTTTACAATTTTTTCACGATCATTGTTTATTGTTGGTCCTTTTTTCTTGCACCATGGCGGAAAGCATCCTGGTACTATATGTAATCGTTCGTGCATATATCGAATGCATGTATTATTATCAATTGTAATGAATTCATTCTCTACATAAAAACCAGATGTTTCAAATAAAGATTTTATTGATAAAGTTTTAGAGTTTTCCTCTAAATTTTTTTGACTATAAATAATAAATTTATCTTTAAACTTTTGTTCATATTTTAAAATATACTTTCCTTCAGGAAAATTTTTAAGCATATTAATAAATTCATAGAATTTGTTTATTAAGTTTTTCATATTTATTTGATATAGTTCACTAATTTCATTAAATATTTCAGCTTTAGTTATGTTTGATGAATGTATCAATTCAAAAGTATCTACATCTATATGATGTCTAACCGTTGATATATTTGGTATAAAATTAGCTCTTACGTATTCGGTTAATAATTCATTTAAAGTCATTTTTTCTAATCCAAATTTTCTCTTGTATTGTAATTTACAACTTAAATTAATCATTTCATTTTCATTATTTAAAAATCCTACATTTTTGAAAGTGATTATTACATTCAAAATTTTATCAGCATCTCTTAAAACTAGATTAGAATTTAATATGCTTGATTTCAATTTACCATCATCTATAATTAAAAATTCATCTATAGATTTTGGTTTGTAAATTTGATTTAAATCTAGCGCATCAATTTCATCGTTTTCATCAATCAAATCAGTAAAACCTTTTCCATTATTATATTCAGTAAAAGATTTAGCGTGATGACAACTCAAAAAGTTTCTAAATAAAATTTCAAAAACATTTAAATTAGTTTTTAGATTACTAAATCTACTTGGTAATGGTTGTGTAATTTCAATCGAGTTATTTGCAATTTCAAAAGGAATTTCAAACTCATTCGATAAATTATTCGAAGTCCCCAAAATAAAAATTAATGCTTCTTCGGAAATTTTTAAGTCATAATTATAATTATGCTTATTTTCTAAGCTGAACACAGGATGTGGTAGAAATTCATTTAAATTATTTAAATAGTTTTTTAAATTAAATCTTATTTTATATAGATCGGTAAATTCTTTATATCTTGGAAAACTTCCTTCTATTTTACCTAAATTTGTACAACAATCAATACTTATTTTTGAATCAGAAATAATATTTTCTAAAATTGGTAATGCTGTTTGTAAAGAAAAGATTTGATCTGGAAATTGATTGAGTTTTTCCGTGAAATATTTTAAATTATTTCTATATAAAATTTCAAGCTCTTTAAATGAACTGCTGGGGTTAGCTAAAACATAGTTTTTTACAAATTCTGTGTAAGCTTTATACTCGTTTTCTCGCCTTTCTTTTGTATCTTCAAAAATCTTTACATCTTCAACTCTAGGTAACTTTTTGTTTTGTTTAGCACATATATAACGTACACAGCTCTTTTGTTCTTCTATAGATAGAGTTGATGATTGACAAAAACTTTTAAAAACAAAATTTCGTCTTTGAAATCGTGCTTGATCTGAAAAATCTAGTGTTAAGTATTCTATAATTGCGTTATTTCGTGGATCAATAATTGGTTCAAATTGGTTTTGTTCTGTTAACTCTTCTTCTTCATCTATTAGATCAATTAAGTCTGGATCAATTTCATTAAGATGACAAAACAATATATCTTTTGCTTTTATATCTAAATCACTGTATGAATAATAGAAACTTAATTTTTCCTCTTCTGGTATTGGTGTTCCATTATAAGCCCACTTCAACTCATGAAAGTTCTCCATTTTTATTAATTCTTCCTCTGAGATATAAATTTGATAATTTGATACTTCCTCTGAAATATATAAATGATAAAAATCAAGCGTGGAAGACTTTTATTAAACTATACTAACCTGAATTTTATATTCCATATTAATCAAATCATTTACATTTCTGAACATGAAAAAGTTATAATATTTATGTGTATACAATAATAAAACACTTTTAATTCAAAAAAATTGATTTTAAAATATGTTTAAAATAACCTTTTTGAAAACATTCTTTTTAACTAGATTTTTATTTTTCAAAACATAGGAAACGTTTATCACTGTTAAATGTCAAAAACGATAAACAAAAATTGTATTTTTTTAATTGCTTGTCAGTCACATATGTCAGTCAAATCAGAGACGTATTAAAACCAAGTTCGCATGCAATTCACCAATCACTTATCACCATCATTCACATTCTAAACTCAAAACTCTGGCAAGCGCACAGATCAAGTTAGTAAAGTTTTTTCCGACGAATCAAAAATTATTTTAAATATATCTTGCATATATTGCAAATAATTTTCACCAATTTTTTAAGATTTTTGTATTTCGATTACAATGGAAACAATTTTGGATATATGTATGGTGGTAGAACCAATATAGAAATAAATTTAGGAAGAATAATTGATGAGTTGAGTTATGAGTACCTTCGACTGCTTATGACAAACAACTGTCTAGATAAAAAAGACGATTAGTCGATATGGACACAAAGAATTTATGACTGAATTATTATTTTAGATATATATAATATAATTGAATTGTTTTAGTTCTTCATAGGTATTTTGTAATTTTATTCGTTATTTCTTTTGTTTTGTTTTTTTTTATTTTAAATTTTTGTTTTTATTTTTAGATATATAATTTTTTGTTATAAATGAATTGTTATATTATAAATTAAATTATTTTAGTTTTCAAATATTTGAATTTTATTTATTTATAAATATATAACTTCTATTACATATTTATAAGTTCTATTAATATTTAAGGTATTTTTTTTCTAGATTTTATTGGATTAGGCAGGGATATCACATTAAAAAAACACTCAACATTTACCTCAAAAGTGGTGTGGAAATGGGAATAATTTAATTAATATATATATAAATTAATATTATTTAAAGATAAAAATATTTTTTTTATGAAATTTATTTTACAATATAAACATAAACATACATAAACTTGTTTTTTTTTTTTAAATTTAATTTGCTGTTTTACTTTTCAATTCAATATTTTTATTTAAACTGGTTTTGTCGATTTATTATTGCCAATACTGTACCATATTAATAAAATTGCCGCTCTTAGTCTTGTTATATGTATTCATGCGTTGGAAACGTCAGTTGTTACTTCTTCTTTTACTTCTCCTAAAAGACTAAGTAGCTTTAAATCCATAAAAATTACGAAATCGCGGTTAAAACTCGAAAACGGTAAAATATTGTTAACCAAAATTTAGGTGCTTTACCTTGTGCATGTCAATAATACTTCTAAAACGGCAATAAAAAATCCAATACTTACCGTTAAAGAAAAAAAACTGAAGCGATAATATTAACGCACTCATAAAATATTGGAACAGTAACTAACAAAATAGTGTAAACATTAAATGCTTTTAAGCATTATAACAAAAATATGTATTAATCAAAACTGTTAAAAATGTGTAAAAGAATCCATTAAAAGCTTAATAATTTTTTTAATTAATAATTTAAATAATAATTTAAAAGTAAAATATATGGTGGTTATTTTTTCAAAACAAAATTTCTGAATTAAAACATTAAAATTTTTTATATTTGAATATGTAAGGGATTTCAAATTAGGTTTCAAAAGTAAATAATTAAAAAACAGAATTTTAATTGAAACTGGAAAAGCTCTCATTTATTTTTGAAGTACAATGTTTGCCATTTATACTCTGAAAATGATATCACCCATGTGACCACCTCTTGCGTCTCTACAGTATCTGATGAAGAAGATTATCCTTGTAGACCTGTCCTTTGACATATCCCCAGAGAAAGATGTGTAACGGTGCCAAATCGCAGGATCTTGAAGACCACCACCGAAATCACGTCACCGAATTTGGAACACGGAATTGCAGTGTTTCTCTGACTGTATGACACGTAGCTCCATCTTGTTGAAACTACATGTCCTCAGTATCAATATTTTCTAGTTTTGGTTGTGATCATGTTGCGATACATGGTACCGTTAACGGTTATGGCTCTTCCAGCATCATTTTCGAAAAAGTACAAACCAATAAAAAACAAAAACAGATACACGAATAATATGAAGTAAACCTTAGCAAATAAAAATCTTACTTAAATTTGTAATTAACTAATTAATTTATAATTTAAATTTGAATTAAAACATTAAAGTCAATTTTGTTAATTTTGACTTAAATTTCCTAAATTTTTGGACTTTTGAACAGATTTTTCAACAGCATTGATGAGAGTTGCTCTTAAATTCCCTTTTTCCAATTCATGAATACCACATATTGTAGAACCGCCTGGAGAACACACTTCATCTCGTAAAACAGCTGGATGTTTACCCGAAGATAAAAGTGTTTTAGATGCACCTAATAAAGTTTGTGCTGTAAACTTTATAGCTGTATCCTTAGGAACACCTTCTTTCACAGCTCCATCGGCAAGAGCCTCAATAATTGTGTACACAAAAGCTGGCCCACAACCAGCTATACCAGTTATTGGATCAATTAAACCTTCTGGAAATTCTTCAACTAATCCCAATGGTGCCAAAATGGAATTGACTATTTTTACATCATTATCTGTCATATATTTTCCTCGGGAAAAAACAATACATCCTTCACCAACTTGTACTGATGTATTTGGCATAGCTCGCACAATTTTTACATTTTCAATGAAATCTAAACATTCTTCAAGTTTATTTAAGTTAACCCCAGCCAAAACAGATACAAAAATTTTATTTGTTTTAGATTGGCTTGCATATTTTTGCTGCAAAGCTAAACAGCAAGATTCTAATTGTTTTGGTTTCACACATATAAAAATGATATCACACGTTGATACAATTTCATTATTGTCAGTGGTCACAAAAGCTCCGACATCGGCAAAGTTTTTTAAATTTTCTTTATGCCGACAGCTTGCTTTTATTTGTTCTGGTTGAACAACTTTTTTTAAAAGAAGCCCAGCAGCAATTGCAAAGGCCATTTTTCCGCCACCGATAAATCCGATTTTGCCATTAAAATTTGCCATTAATTTGTTAAGTGATTTCAAAACACAGTTAAGGGAATTTCTATTAATATCTAAAAAAATTTATGTATTAATTAATATATAACAATTGTATAATAATATATTTTTTTTTGTTAATTATTGACTAATAATGAATGACATTACATACATATTGTAAATATTTTAATTATACTAAAAAATCATGGTTTTAAAAGAAAATAAAAATAATAGTATATATACAGCTAACTTATGACAATTTTTTGTTATTTTGTTTTAATTTACTAATTAAATATGAAGGTGCTTAAATGTCTTGTTTAAATTATAATATAAAAATTTAACTTCATTTTTTAATTACCAATAAATAAAAAAATGATTAATTGATAACACAAAACCTCTTAAATCTCCGGTTATGACCTGCGTGTTGATTTTGATTTTTTAAATCATAACATAACATAACTGATGATAACATTGTCAAATGTCAAATGAATGAGCTGGTTGCTTAGAGAACGGGGAGATGACAGTTAATAAGACAATTCGACATTCATTAAAGAATCAAAAATTTAATGAAGTTGGTTGCATATGGAAATTTACAAACAAAGTGTTGACGTTTTGTAGCTTATATAGATAGATCACAGATTAATACACAATTTATGCATAGTTTTAAATTTTTAAATTTTTAAAAATAAAGTGAGAATTTTGAAAAATTATATTTAAAAAATAGAAAAGAAATTAATTTAATTTGTACTGTTTATATGAAAATTGACAAATATAAAAAAACAAAACAAGAGTTCTGCAATCATTGCAAAATTTTAAATTTCAAAGCCGAACAAACGGGATTTTCAGAAAATCCATTAGTGAGTTGATTTTCTTTGATTACAAATTTTTGAAAAATGTATGAAAAATCAAGAAAAACAAAAGAGGAAATCTACTCAATTTTTAAAATCATCTCAATTTCTCAAAATGTAGGGTCAAGTCAAAAATTGTGAAATGCAAAATTTTTAGAAACGAAAATGAATTTATTTTCAGTTTAACATTTTTTCTTGAAACGAACGAAAAAAATTATGCCTCTTCAAAAAAGTTCCAAATGAAGGCAACATTTTTTTCAGAAAATACACCCTAGTGTCACTAGCAAGTGTCAAGTAAGTATGTAAAAAATTCAGATGAATGATATCAGAATCAGATGTCAGATGACATTTCCGATTTTTTTACACAAGTGACAAGACAAGACAAAAAAAGTGAAGTAAAATTATTTAAATTAATTATTTTAAGTAATATCATATTAATTATCCATGTTGTATTAATAAATAGAAAAAAAAACGCATAATTTTACAATGGTAACTAAGAATATCTGTTTACAAGTCTTAAATAAAGATAAAGATATTCAAATTAATTAGTTTTGATGTTTTACATTTTTAAGTACATTATGAATTAGTAATTTCATGTTTACTTAAAAATAATTTCAATTGTGTTAATTGATAAATATATTTTACGTTGAAAAATTCTAATATTCATCTTTCATTTTTTAAGTTTAAAGTAATGTTAGCTAATAAATATAGGATATGTACCAAAAAATTAACTTATGATATTTATTTGATATTTCGTTATAATTCTTCAGCTATTATAAAAACTTATTAGTTCTTAGTACAATACTTAGTTTATTTAATTAAATGATTTACATTAAAGTTTAATTTTTTATTTATTTTATATAGATGCTATTTATGCTGTTATTTAGTCGACAAGGCAAGCTAAGACTTCAAAAGTGGTATGTAGCTCACCCTGACAAAGTAAAGAAAAAAATAACTCGAGAGCTAATAACAACTATTTTAGCGAGAAAACCAAAAATGTGTTCATTTTTAGAGTGGAAAGATGCGAAAATTGTTTATAAAAGGTAGGGTTTACAAAATTGTAAAAAATAACTATCACCTATAACCAATTTAATTAAAGTGTGTTTTTCATACTTGTCAGGATACTATTCAAAATATTTATAGCTCCTCAAAATTTTTAAATTATACTTTATGGAAATTCTTAAAGAAAATGGTAATAAAATTTTCGTTTATCTTATTTACAGATATGCAAGTCTTTACTTTTGTTGTGCGATTGAACAGAATGATAATGAACTTTTAACTTTGGAAATTATACATAGATATGTTGAACTCCTTGATAAATATTTTGGAAGTGTAAGTTTATATTAAACAATACATTAAATACAATAATTTTTTATTAAGAACTAAATTTTTTTATATTCGTTATTATAAACTAACTTTTCATTTACGTAACGCGTTTCAGAATAAGTTTGAAAATATTTTCTAAAAACAGCCTTACTCTCTCTAGTCTCTATTTGTTGTAATTTCACCACCGCTCTCTCTAACTTGGTTGCTTCTAATGGGCAAATGGCAAACCATTGTTTGGTTACCTTTAGTATTTGGTGGCAAAACCGTCTTTAATGACCGCGTCGATATATATATCTATCTTATTCGGTAGTTCTATCATCAATACAGGGGTTTTTCATATTTGTTTCAAATTTATTTATTTATTTATTTATTTTACAATAGCAGAATATAATACAGGCATAAACATTTGTAAAAACATTTCAATATAAGAAACCAACAAAATCTCTATACAGTTTTTTAACTGGTGTTGAGATGCGTTAAAAATAATTAAATTAAATATTAAAAAGAATAATTTTCTATTAGCAACTTAAGTAATTAATTGTGTGAGAAAAATGACTAGAGAAAAATATGTTAACTATTACAAATTTGGTTAAATTAATTTTAAAATTTAAAATAAATGAACATAATGATAAAAACAAAGTGTTGTCGTATCTTCGTAGTATGCTACAGAAAAGTGCTGATGTTGTCTTTGATATATTTTATTGCCTTTTTTTGAAAACCATAAGATTTGCCGAGTCTTTAATATTTGGTGGTAGTAAATTAAAGACTCGAGTGGCAGATGGTAATAAACTTTTATAGTGTTTACTCGTTCTGCTTGCAGGTATTTCAATCATGTTTGAATTTCTGGTCGTCCTACCTGAAGTGTCAAACCTTTCTTTTATGACAGCATTTGTTTTTATTTTGTTGTTGATGACCTTGTAGACAAATTTAGCCTTATCCCAGATTATAATTTCCCTAATGCTGTTTATTTTTGTTTCGGCATATACACTGGTAGCGCTGTAATCTCTGTCGTACCTAAACATAGTTTTAATCATTTTTGTGAGGGCCAAGTGGCATTTTATTTGCAGTCTAATTAAAATTCTCCTGCCATCATTGCTGATTGACAGGGACCTAGTTGCAAGGTTCATAATTCCGCCGAGTTTCGCTGCCTGGGTTAAAATTTCTTGCTATCCATACGGTCTATTTTTGTCTCACAAATTTCTTATCATGTGTAGTCAAAACGTAGTGCCCATTGTCTTCTTATTTCAATAGGTTCTAAATCCAACATTGTTTCCATGGAGGTGATTTGGATAACTTTTCACCAAATTTGTATACATATCTACATCATAATCTGTGCTTTCTGCATACGGGGTGTTGTTCTACTTGGTTCCTTTATAAACTAAAACGACAGAATAAAATACACCCCTATTTTTTAAGCCCCATCACTTCATACAATGCGTTTTTCAGCATCTTCTCTAAAAAAATCATACGGGGTGTTGTTCTACTTGGTTCCTTTATAAACTAAAACGACAGAATAAAATACACCCCTATTTTTTAAGCCCCATCACTTCATACGATGCGTTTCTCAGCATCTTCTCTAAAAAAATTATTACGTCTGGCTACTTTGGAAGACTTTTTTGGAAGTGATGTCATTTTTGTAAACTTGGTAGACATTACAATTTTTTGTTTTTACTTTTGATTTTTTGTTGTCAAAAGTTATAGAAATAAAAATTTAGGATTTTTTTTTATTTGTATGATTCTTCTGAATATGAAAAAAAAAATAATACAGGATTTTAGAAGAAGTTAAAGAAATAATTTAAACCCTTTTAAATTACATACACCACAACAAGAAACATATACCTTTTAGTTTCATATTAATAAGTTTAATCAACATATTTTTTATTTTAACCTACATTAAAAGTAACTGTAATTCATTATTTTTTTTTTAAACATATGAAAATTTTCAATTACCTAAACTTAAATGTTTGTATGTACAAAAAAAACTAATTTTTTTGTGAAAAGTATCTGAAAATTTTGAATTTGAATTTTAATTAAATATATTGTTCTGCCTAATTAATATTTTTCTTCTAAAATTATGATATTTAATATTTTTTTATATTTTAAAACATTTTTCTAACTTAATTTTATAATTATTTCAAATTATTTACGTAATTATTGTTATTTTACATAGTAGTTTTCTATTTTTTCGAATCGGAATATCTCAACGTTCTTTCGTGTCAAAAAATAAAAAAAAATTAAACAAAATGAAATTTAAGTTGTTCAACTTGCCCATATACGATACAACTAAAATGCAAACCAAGACTCCGCCCACAAAAAACCAAAATTTTTTGATTTTCTTCCAACCAACTTTTCAACTTGCAAAATGGTTTTTCAACTTGCCCATATACAATTCAACTACGCGTACCAAGTTGAAAACCCGGTCCATCGTGTATGGGAAGCATAACATTTAAAATTTTAAAGAAAAAATTAGACGTGATAACTCTTTGTAGGCAAATTTAGAAATGATATCAAATTACTATCACTTTGTATGCTACGTCTTCAAGAATAGCCAAACGTGGTGATTTTGCCAAATGACATCACGTCAAATGGTCAATATATCACTTTTGAGCCTTCAAGAATAGCCAATCATCACGTATGCTACGCCTTCAATAATTGGGGTGATAATCTTATTATTTTAGTAACGGTTGGGTGGCACAGTGGTTAGAGTGGTCCGGTTTCGGTTTCGAATCCCGTTGAAACTGAAAAACTTTTATCTAGTTTTCGACTCGACTCAATGGCTGGAAAAATACATTAATATAAACATTAATGAAAACAATATAAACAAGTAATTTAGATGAATAATATAATTCACAGATATGGAATACCATATAACTCAAATACAAAATTGTTACAATACAAACAAAAAAGAATTGTATTTATTGAAAATCTAAAACGTGTTATAAGGCCTGGTACTATCTCATGTTTAAATTGTATGTGGAATTTATTCCCTGTTTCAACATGTACCTATGGAATATATAGGCTTATTAGCCTAACAATTGAACAGTTAGCACTTAAAAAAAAAACTGTGGTCGAATGTGTTCTGTAAAACATTTTGTGCTCGGATGTTCTAGTTTTTCTAATGTTCTGGTATTAGCAGCAAAACTACAAAGGATACAGTAGATTTGTGATAAAGGATAGATCAAAACTATAAAAATAAAGGGCTGAGGACGGGACCTCTGAGTTTGCAACATAAGTTCCAGAATTTGACCTAAATAAAACTTGATCACAGATAAGACAGTCGGTTTGAACTATTTCTTGAAAACTAGAGCCTCATGCTTTTCAAGTAATATTTTAAGAAGAATTAGATCGAATGCTTTACTGAAATCATTAAATATCTGATTTTTTAACTCCATTCTTTTTAATAATATTAGAAGCCAATTAAGTTTAATTGGTTACCCTCGACCTTCTTTTTGAAACTCATATGTTGCTGAATAATTTTCCAAAAACTTTTGCAATAGTTTTGCAATAGACATAAAATTGCTTATTTTGCTGCGAGCGACTTAGAAAACAGTATTTGTAAACATGTGTCTCATTAGTTCTGAAAATGCCACTTTGAATTTTTTTGGTACTTTAGAGTAACTACAATTTTTATGAGTTTTAGCTTAACAAAATGAGATAGTTGTTCATAAAAATTGTATAAAGGCAAGTTTGTAAATCATATGTTGAAAAAGTAGTAGAGTCAAGGTTATTTAGCGAAATCAAATTTTTGATAATTCTCAGAATAGAGAGTTGCATTAGTAAAATTAATATTGAGAAATATATCAAAGGAGGGTGTTAATCATTAATTTGAATAAAAATTAAATTACGAGATGAAATAAGCCCAAGTTTTTTTATAAATCTAGGGAATTTATCCATCAATAATTATTGATTCAGAATTGGAGAATGTATCTAGTAATAAAAAGTTTTTGGTTCTAGATCGAAGGTATTTGATTTTGGAGAAGTTGAAATCTACTAAAATCACTAGATTAACTAAACTTTCACTAAGTTCACTTTAACCCTGAAAGTTTTTCAAGGAAGCTAGGAAATTAATATGAACAAGTTTAAATAACTAAAAGAGATTTGGATACAAGTAGCTCCAAATATATTAGAAATTGGTAGGTTAACTACTTTTTCAACTAGTGCCGATTTGACAGTCTCCACGTTGACCGAGAGAGGTTGAAGTTCTATTCTTACGGGAAACAACAAAATCATTTGAAAAAATTCCTCATTTAAAAATTATAATCAAGCCATGTCTTTGATAAGTTGATTTATCTTTTGTACTTTCTAACTATCAAAAAAATTGGGAAAGTCATATGGTAACAAAATCTTCCACAATTTTGGAGTACTAACGTGCAAGGGTTTCGCCAAATATTAACATAATTCAGCTGCAAAACGAGTATTGAGTGTGCCAGATCATTATGGATTTTAAATAACGGTATAATTTCGGCGGTGACTTAAAAATTGTTGCATATTTTGAATCAAAGATATATTGTCAGTTTTCAATCATTTTTGATACATATCTCTATTACTGGATTTATCTTACATTTCTTTGTTTTCAGCGGTGATATATAAATAGAAGTAGATTTTTACTAGCTTTTTTATTTTAATAAGTAGTTTATATTAAAAGTGAAAATATTAAACGGATATGATATAATGAAGATATTTTCTCTATGATATGATCTAATCAGCAATTTTTGCTAATTGAGTCGAGGGCTAAAATTTTATTTATTGCTACTTCAAGTTCAATATCAAATAACAAAAAAAAAACCTTAAAAAAGTAAGATATGCCCATTTTTTGGTTCTTTAATTTTAAAATAATTGAAACTCTTAATTATTAAAACTCAAATGTAAAAATTGTCCTTTTGAGTAAACTTAAACACAATATTTGCTAATTTTTTTTAGGTGTGTGAACTGGATATAATCTTTAACTTTGAAAAAGCTTATTTTATATTAGATGAGCTTTTAATTGGCGGTGAAATGCAAGAAACTTCAAAAAAAAATGTTTTAAAAGCGATTGCGTCTCAGGATTTATTGCAAGAGGTCAGTACACCAGAAACACTTGATTTATAAAAATAAGGTTATTTAGTAAAATTAATTGTTTGTGGAATTGGCCTAGTAAAACAAAATATTTTAAGCATGATTGCTAATTTTATTAAAACGTTATTTTATTTTTTATATTTAAATCTTTATTATGTTTATTTACATGTATACATATAAAGTTTTAAAAATTTTCTTTAAATATTTATATCTATATAAAATTTGATAATAAGTGGGTTATATTTACATTTTTAAACTTTTTAAATGTTTGTATGTATATTTTAAAAATTATTGTGTACTTAATTTTTTTCTTATATTAATTTTTTCTAATTCTGTTAAATTTTTAACTTTTTAGAAAAAGCCTTAAAAATGCCTTTTAATATCTAAAACTTTTTTAATATATTTTAATCTGGAAACTAAATAATTAATAATAAAACAATAAAATAGAAATTATTGACCATATAATGCAAAATATTAATATAAATATCAATAATTCGCTTTAATATAATATATAAGAGAAACTGAAATTTATTTTAATAAAATTTAAAATACATATGTAATTATTTCTAACAATTTTTCCACAACTAATCACAAATAATTTGTATATGAGTAAAAAAATCTTTTATTGTTTATTATTATTATTTACTATTTATTAGAAGAATTTTATTTATGCATTAATTCAAAAAAAAATTTTAAGTAAATATAATTAAATTAGATAAAAACTTATAAATTAAAAGGCTAAATATATGTATACACATACTGAACATTATTATTATATCTAGTTATTTACACTTATTTAGAGATATAATGATAATTATTTCAGTTGGTTTAAAATTTAAAAGTTATTAATTCTAAACATTTAAGTATTTAGAAAATTGTTTTTTTATTAAATTTATTATATGATTTTTTTTTTTTTAATTTTAAAATATCCTTCAATAATTTTACACATATATCTTAATCAATATTTTTATTATGTATTAAAAAATTACAAATTATAATATATTAATGAAAACAGCTGAATTCTCTAAAAGTTTTTTCTTTTTAAATTATATAAATTTCTTTTAATTCATTTTTATTAAAGTGAAACAATATGATTTATTTATTTAGTTTGTTTATAAAAATTAGAGAAAAATATATTTTTTGCATGTAAAAAAATTGATAACCTTTAATAAAATTAAATAAAACTTAATTACAAAACATTTTTTTTAATTAGAATATAATATGAATTACTGAATATCTTTTGAAAGTTTCTATTAAAATCTTTATTTTTTTTAATAAAAACTTTAAAAATAACACCTTCATATTTTCTTGTATTATAAACTTTTTATATTAAAATAATTTTGTTTGCCAAAAATTATCTAACCACACTTTTTAACATAAGATATTAATTAGATTAGAAAAAATGGTAGCATAAAAGTTTCTATATTATTATTCTTAGTTATAAAGTTTTTTTAAAAATAACATTTTTTTTTATAATTAAATGCACTTTGTTAAAATTTTTTAATCTGAATTTACACTTTATTATATTCAAGGTATTCCTGAATAACTTGATTATTTATTTTTAGATTTGCTTATTTTTTTTGCTAACTTTTAAATAATAAAAAAATGATTTCGCTACATAATAAAATTAATTATTTAGTTTAATAAGCATGCGTAAAAAAAGTAGTTTCAAATTTGCTTGAAAGGTGCATTAGCAACTTTTAAACTTAAAAATTGTCTTATAATTTATATTTTTTTCTAATTTAAATATTCTTTATAATTTAATATATAGCTTGTCAACGTTAGACAACAAAACTACCAATAACATAAAAAAAATTTTTTTTTTTTTTTGTAGGATGAAACCCCTCAAGGATTTTTCGAGGATCATGGTCTCGGTTAAACAATTGTGTTAGTTTAACAACTTTTTCATTGATCATATAATTATTTTTTTATTAATTTAAAATATCATAAAACTAAGGTATCATAATGGCATTTAACCAACCATACATTCAATTTTAACATTTTTAAATGGTTTTTGATTATTAAAAATAAAACAACGTTCATTGTGCTAATAATTTGTGTTTCTTTTTATTTAAATATTGTAGAAATAGTTTTTAAGCACATATAACTTTAAATATAGTGAAATACAAAAAGCAAAAATAATATTGCTTTAATTTTATTAAGTTGAAAAAGGAATTTAATGCATGTGTACATATTTTAAATGTTTGAATTGTTTCTAAGATTTACTTTGCGAACTAAAAATATGTGGATTTAAAAACATATTTATCTCCTTCCGTACCATATTAATTAAAAACGTCACAACTGAAAAAAATATTTTTATAATGGTTTTATTAATTTTGAAATCTATATATACAAATACAATTTAGAAACGAAATGCAATAGTCACAAAAAATGTGAAAATCATCCAATATACGAGTATATAATCAGAATATGAATATGGTATGATATGAAAGGTATGTTATTAATTTTATCTAATTTAGTTACTCCGATTGGTTCATTGAAAATTCAGATTTGAATCTAAAAGAATATAAAATTTTGGATAAAGTATTGCCAATTGCCTTTTTCATTAAGTAAGTCGTCAACATCAAAATAAGAACTCAGAATTGAATTATTCGAAATAAAATAAAATTTTTGAGAAGAACGTAAGTTGTTTCGTATTAAAACGTTACGAACATAAAAATTCTAACTCAAAAAAATATTATTTTGTTAAATTATTTTGGAAACAAAGGAAATAGTTTTATGGCAAAGTTTTTTTTATAATTTAAATTGAATAATTTTATATATTTATTTATTTATTTAATTTTAATGACCTAAGGAGCGAGATTATACCCAACATAAATAACAACATGTAATCGCCGCTGCCATTCACCATCGTATTAGACAATATCCGGAGGGAAACCAGCAGTATTGAAAAAGGTATCAATTAGTTTGGTAACAAATATCTAAAAAAACCTAGAATTCGCAGGCGACATATGTTTTCTGTGCAACAACTAAAAAAAAACAAAATCTATTTTAAACCATCTACAGCTAACTGGCTTAAAAATTAACATTGAAAAATTAACACCATCTACAGCTAACTGGCCATTGAATGTATAACTAGTTTTTTTTTTATCTAGGGAGAATCATCTCACCTACAGTTGGTACGTTAGAAAAGCCTTTGATGAACCAAATATCAGTTTCCAAATATCAAGACAAACCAAACTAACAATCTTCAACATATCGCTGCGAATCATGGTTGCTCATTAATTCCATTAAGAATAAATTATAAGTGTTCATAAATAAAGAATAACATTTTCTGAAAGAATACTTATTATGACAGCATATTCTGGCCCAAAAGAATTAGAAATGCTGACTTGTTGGTATGTACTAACAAACGAAGATCCAACAGTGAAGTAAAACACTAGAAGGAAATGTAGAAAAATTTAATGAAAAATAAGGAATGCATTAATAATGGCACTAAACTGGAATCCTCTGGGGGATCCAGGTCAATAGGTAGGCAACCCAGAATAACATGGAAAAGAACTGTGATAAAAGAATTAAGTAGACTCGAAATATCCTGGAATAAAATAGTATAAAAGGCTATGATTAAAAATGAATGAAGACTTCAACTTGAAGTCCTATGCTTCCAAGTCGAGTAATAGGAAAAAAAATTAATTTATTATAATTATTATTTTTGATCGTAAGGTGGAAATGTAATGAAGATTATTTTTTTATTAGTTTTTCCTGAAAAAAACTTACGATTTTACATTTGCGTTGACAAAATTAATATTAAATTAGAAAAGTTCCAAATGATTCTATATTAATTTTTTTAAGTTAACATTATATACAAATATTTCCAATTAAAGCATTTACCAACTAAAAATTAATGATTAATGTTGTGCAAATATAATTTGTAATAAACTAGAAAATAGACAAAAATATTAAAGAAAGAAATAAATAAATTGGTAATGGATATGGAAATCTTATACAAATTATCGGATCTTATACCGTATCCGTCGAAAATCTTATAAAATTATATAAATTGTGTCAAAATAGCATTGTTTTTTTTTCGTAAGGACTAACTGGTCAACTGCTAATAGCCCTGTCTACACTATAGGTATATTAGGTAGAGATTGAAATATAAGAGATTCAGCTTTTAAGCATAAATAGAAATAGGAAAAATTTTGGTCTTTGAAAATACATATTTGATTTTCTTTTATGGGCATGGTGTGACTGTTTTCTCAGAAAAAAGTTTAATATTGTAAGTGCAAATTTATTTGATTTAAGTTTAGAATATGAAACTGGAAAATTAAATGTTAATTTTTATTAATGAAAATGAGTAAGAATTTTTGAGAAAATCTAAAACATATTTAAATCCCAGCATTGTATTTTGTTTCATTCATATTATTGTTTTAGCTGAATAAAGTATTTGTATAAAGGAAAAGGGGTAAGTAAAAGTTATGTGTATATTTATTAAGTGTATTTAAAATACTTTTTAGGTTTATAAAAGAAAACCATAGAAAGAATTATTTGCTGAAAAAAAATCCAGATTGTGAATGGAGTTTCTAATCGCTTTTTCTTTTTGTTATAAAATCTATGTTCAAAAAAAATGTCGACCACTCAGAATAGAGGTTTTGTTAACTTAGCCCAGAGATTACTGTCGGAAATCTTATGCAAATTATTTAGCTATAAAACTTTTTGTTTTTAGCGTGTCTATGAGGGAATTAAGAATAGAGGTGATTATCTTCAGATATTCTTATTTTGCAGAGCAACTTGCACTACTAATTGACAAAAACCACCCAAATTCCAATGTATTATTTTTGAACTAACATGTACAAAAATTGTTAAATGCTAGCATTTCAGTGTTGGAAGCATTTCAGTTTCTATAGATGAAAAGTGGGATAAAGTAAAACAATCATTTATAGAAACTGGAAGAGAAACAATACCCCGATCATCGCACCAAAAAGCCCCATGGATCTCACGAATTTCGTGGGAAAACAAAGCCAGACGTAAAGAGCTGAAAAACAAAATAAACTCTGAACAGGATCCGCGGCTATTGGGTGAGCTTCGCAGCGAGTATAACAAAGCACAAAATCGCGCTGAGAAGTGTAAGACGAGACAGAAGGAAACAAATAGAAAACCTTGCTATGGAAGCAGAGATAGCAGCAAGAAGAGGTGATGGCAAAGCCTTATATAAGATAACAAAAATTCTTTCAGGTCAACAAAGTAACAAAATATTATCTTGGACGAAGATGGAAGGCTTCTGGTGTCGATGGATGATCAATTACGGAGGTGGAAAGACTACTTTTGCCGTTTGCTAAACGAACATTTTATACAGCAATCTACATCAGAAATCTCTGAAGAACCTGAGTTGCGTCGATCACACAGGGGATTAGTACAGCACCACCCACGAAACCTGAAATCGAAAGTGCCATTTCGCTCTTGAAAGATAACAAAGCTGCAGGAATTGACCAAATACCCGCCGAACTTCTAAAAGCAGACATCCCCGCAACGACAGATATACTTCCCCCATTAATTCAGGCTATATGAGAAGAAGAAAAGTACCCGAGTGAATGGAAAGAAGGAGTTATTGTTAAGCTGGCAAAAAAAGGTAACCTTAAGCATTGCAATAACTGGTGCGGTATTACGCTGTTATCTGTTTTCTCGAAAATAATGGCAAATATTATACTCAAAAGGATCAAAAGCAGGATTGAAAATACATTGAAAAGACATCAAACTGGCTTTCGCAGTGGTCACTCTTGTGTGGACCATATCAACACGCTACGAATAATACTCGAGCAATCAACAGAGTTCGGGTTGCCGCTACATCTCAGGTTTGTAGACTTCGAGAAAGCTTTTGATCGTGTAAACCGCGAGTATATATGGAGAGCTCTTAGTAAGTGGGGTATCCCGGAGAAAATTATTGCCATTATTAAGGAATCCTACGAAAATGCGAGGTGTCGAGTCTTACTCAATGGACAGTTGATTGATTCGTTTGAGGTGCAGCAGGGTGTAAGGCAAAGCTGTATATTGTCGCCTATATTATTTTTGGTTGTGATGGACGAAATTTTAACCGCAACCGTAGGCGTTGATGAGAGGTATGGCATTTAGTGGCGACTAGGAAAACATTTAAGCCACTTAGATTATGCTGAAAAAGTAGTTTTCATGGCACACACAAGAAGTGATCTGAACGAAATGTGCCAAAATTTGAACAAATATGGCAAACGAGCTGGTCTAAAAATAAATGAAGCTAAGACCAAAAGCATGCGTACAGAGCACTCAACACATCAGCAAATTCTACTAGAAGAAAGCCAAATTGAAGAAGTAGACCAGTTCAATTATTTAGGAAGCATGGTAACATCAAATGGGGGAACAGAAGTTGATGTTGACAGCAGAATAAATAAAGCTAGAGCTGCTTTTGGAACTCTATCAAACATATGGCAGTCAAATAATATAGCCTTGCGTACAAAGCTAAAAATATTTGAACAAACGTCAAATCAGTACTTCTATACTGCTGTGAAACATGGAAGGTATCCGCCATTATCACCAAAAAGTTGCAGACGTATATAAACCGTTGTCTACGCCGCATATTAAGGGTTCGTTGGCCGCAAATCATTACCAACACACACCTGTGGCAAAAAACGAACCAAAAGATGATTGAGGTCGAGATCCGAGAGAGAAAATGGCGACGGATCGGACATACATTGAGTAAGCCTGAAGAAAACATTGCAAGGCAAAGTTTTGAGTGGAATCACAAGGCAGACGACGAGTGGGTAGACCAAGGAAAACATGGAGAAGTACTGTTTTGAAAGAGGCAGAAGCGCAACGCAAAACGTGGTTACAGCTAAAAGGAATTGCTAAGGATCGTGAAAGGTGGAGAGGATTTGTTGACGCCCTATGCCCCACCAGGGGTTTTAGGATCCAGTAAGTAAGTAATTTCAGTGTTGGAGACTATGTTTTTTTTTTATTTCGATTCCAATTGTGCTTTTGTATGTATTTGCTAGCAGGACCTTATTATTCGATTCGAGTAAAGTTGAGATTTCCTTGGCGAAGTTTAAGGATTCAGGAGATTTCTGTTAATGGTTTGGGGGAAATTAAAAAACATATTTATTATTTAAATACACATTTATTTTATTACTATAATTAATTCTCTTATAATCACATATATTTATATATCTTTTAAATTTTAATTCAAGTTTTTTTTTAATATGTTTTTTTTTACTTTATTATTATTTTGTTTATTACAATGTATATTAGATGAAAATAATTTTTTTTTTTTTTTAATTATATTTTATCTGTAAAGAAATGGTTAAAAACAGGTGAATTTAGTTTTAATAAAATTTTGTTTCTTTTAAAAAGTTGTTTAATTTTTTTTTTTTTTTTAATATAACGTTTTTAACATTCAAAAATAAAAACGATGCATATTTTTATTTCAATTTTTTTCATATTTTTTTTTTTTTGTATTTTAAAAAATAAGTTGGTGTTTACTACATTTTTGAAAATCGAATGTTAATACTTAAATTTTTATATTCATTTTTTGCAGTGCTATTTATTTCTTTTACCAATTTTTTTTTTTTTTTATTTTATTTTAACTATGGTTTACTCCAGTTTTTTTTTTTTTGTTTTTTGATAATAATGTTTCATTTACATTACAATTTAATAACTTGTTTCTTAGTTTTATACAATATTTTATATTCCAATCATTTGGAATATTTTTTTTTGTTTTTCGATTTTTTTTATTTTAAATTATTTTTTTTTTTTTAAATAATAGATTATTTTTTTGCTCAACGAATTAAGTTACTTGATTTTTTTGTGTTTTTTTAATTTTATTTCTAATTTAAAGAAAAAAAAAAACTTATTTCCTTTTTTTATTTTATAAATATATTTAACTGTAACACTACATCAATTTTTCAAATCAATTTAATTAATTTTTTTGTTTTTTTTTTTATTTTTTTTTTAGTTTTTAAGTTTAAATATAGATTATAATTTTATTATTATCTTAGTTAAATTTAATTTTAATTTTTTTGTTTTTGTTTAAAGTACTTTTTTTTTAGTTAAAATATATATATATATTTTTTTTTAATTTAACTTTAATATTAAATTAAATGTATCTTAATTAAATATATAGTTAGTTATACAATATAATATTAAATTTTATATTATATTACTTATCAAATATTAAATTTTTTTTGTGGTGGAATAAATTAATATATTTTAAAATTATATGTTTATTTTAAAAATTTTAATATAAATCCATATACATACATATTATATATTAGTATAATATTATTATATTAATGTAATTAAAAGTAAAACATTTTAGATTAATTTATTTTTGTTTTAACTTAATTAAAATTCGAAAATTTTATTTTATTTTCTACGCACTATTTAGATTTATATATATATATATACATGTATAATAATAGTATACATGTATGTATATATTTTTGTTTGAATATATATGTGTATGGATATATATTTATAATATATTATTAGTTTTTTAATTTTTTTTTTTTTTAAAAAAAAAACATAACATTTTTATTAATTCATTCCACTGAGCCCCTATTTAATATTCGAGTTGTAATAAAAATATTTTTGTTGTTTTTTTTTTCTAGAACATTTGAACATCTTTCGAATTATCTAATTTTATTTTTTTTTTTATTAATTTCTTATATTTAATATTTTTTTATCTAAATTGTTTTTATACTTTTTAAAAGTTACGTTAAAAAAGTAGAGAAAAAAAAAAATTATTATAAAAAAAATTTAATGAATTAATTAAAAATTCATATTTTTTATTGAAACGAATTGTTTTTTGGTTTTTTTTTTTTAAATTTGTTTTGTAACTAATACATACATATTAAACTAAACAATTGAAAATCAACAAGAATATATATTATTAGATATTGTAAAAATATATTTACAATAAATTTATGAACATAACTGACATATATATATATTTTATAAACTTATAATAAATTCAATATAAATAAAAACAAATTAAAAAAAAAATTCTAATATGCATATTTATTTAATATTAATTTTTATATTAATTTTTATAAACTAATAAACTTTTTAAAAGTGTGCTTTAAAAAAAAAATTTAAAAAAATTTAAAAATATAAAGAAAACTTTATAAATACATAATTTAAGGAATAACAATTTAAAAAATACCATAAAAAATAATATATATATATATTTATATAATTTTTAATTATATTTTATATTTAAATTTTTGGCAATTTGCATTGCAGAGATTTGAAAAAGGCTTAATTTTCTAAATAAAATTCTTATTATATATATATGTATATAATAATATAAATATTTATATTTACATATGAATGGCGAAGAACATTACAAGTTTTATCATTATATTTTTTAAGCTTGGTCTGGCTTAAGATCTTTTGTTTTTGTTTTTGTTTTTTTTTCAACCCTTTACCATTTTAAAAAATAACATTTTGTTTTAAACTAATTATTTTGGTTTTTTTTTTTTTTTAATATTCTTAATTTTTTTTTTTTTAATAGAATTTATTATTTTATACTAAATTTATATTATATAGATAATATATATATATTTATATATTATAATATTAAGTATATATGTATATTTTATATGCTCATAAATTTATTTAAGAACATTTTTTATTAAATAGTTCGCTCAAAGGACGCGACGCGTTTATATGGGAAAAGAACGTCTTCTAAAAGGAATATTTTCATAATAAAACTCTTTAAAAAGAGCCAATAAGTGTTTTTTTTTATTATTATAACGGTTTCATAATATTCCAAATTTATATTAAATAAAAATTAAAAAATTTAAAATTGAAATTTTGTTTTTTAATTTTCTGGTTAGTTTTTTTTTAATTCGATTTTTAACTTCTCCCATTTTTTTTAAGTATTTTTTTTTTATAATTTTAATTTATAATTTCAATTTTTTTTGTATATAACATTATATATTATAAAATATATAATCTGTACATATATATACATATATTTGATGTTATTTAATTAAAATTTTAATTTTTAGAATTCATGTAAAATAATAAAAATAAATTTCAATAGAAAATTTAGAAGAATTGTTAAATAAAAATTGTTGATATTGGCAAATATTTTTATCTGTAGATACTTACGCGTATCTTAAGCTAGTATATATAGATAATATAAAAAAGTACTAGTCTTTTAAAATGAAAATTATAATATTGATAATTTTAAAATCAATAATTGAAATTAAATTGTACGGACGATATGAAACCAATTAAATATTAATTTTGAAATTATAAATTCTGAATTAAAAATTCTTTCAAAAAGTAATTGCTACAATTTTGTATTCAGTTGTTTTTTTTTTTAACTTTAAAAAACAGATATTTCCTTATTGTTTTTATGTATTTTTTTTTTATTTTAAATTAAATATTTTTTGTTTTTTTTTTTTTTTTAATGGGTTATAAATAGTATGTATACGTGTACAAATTGGTACATGCACTTTCTCTAAAATAGATTTGACACTACATGATTATATGCATATTAAATTGTTTGTTTTTTTTTAATGAATATCATTCTGATTTTCATTTTCAATTTACATAGGTATTATGTATGTAATGTGTTTATTTTAATATGAAGAAGTTTTTAATACATGTTTCATTTTTGATTGGATTTTGGTTTATTTTAATTTTTTTTTTTTTTGGTTTTTTTTTTTTTTTTTTTTTTTGGCTAAGATTTTGTAAATTGTGTTTTACCAGTTATTTTTTTAATTTTAGGAGAATTTATTTATTTTTTTGTATTTAAATTTAAATTTGTAGTTTTTTTTTTTTGTTTTTTTTTTTTTAAATAAGTATATATATATATATATTTTTTTAATTTTTGATTTTTTTTTTTTGTCTGGTAAAAATACCATACTTTTAACGTAATTTTGAAATTACAGTTTACAATTACAATTTCTTTTTAATTTATTTCAAAAAATTTTTAGCTAAAATAAAATTAATGAATTAAAGAAAATTATAAATTAAATAAATAAATGTTATAATATGAAGAAAATACAAATGTTTTTCTTGTTTTTGTTTTTTTTTTTTTTTATGTTTAAATTTAATGAAAATTAAAAAAAAAAAAACATAAAACATAAATTATGATTTAAGAAAGAGAAAGAAAAAAATAAAGATAATAAATATGAGGTTTGAATTTGAATGTTGTTTTTTTTTTCATATTTTAATTATTATTTTAATTATTTAGTTTGAATTAAAATTGAATTATTTTATATATACTTATGTTGTATGAAAAAATTTTGTATGATATTTACATATTTATGTATGTACATATATTTAAATTATATATGTATGTATATATTATGTATTTTTATATATATATATATGTTATACATTAAATATAAAATGTATATATGTACATTGTGAATATCTATATATATGTATATATATACATATGCATATAGTATATAAATATATATATATACATACATATATAAATATATTTAATAAATGGCTAATATTGTAAATTAGCATTATAATTTCTGATTTAAATTTTTTTTTTTTTTCCTACACATACATATTTATGTATTTTTATTTAAGCGTATTTTTTTATATTAATTATATAATTAAATGTTTTTTTTTTGTTTTTATTTTTTTTTTTTTTGTAAATATTATTTTAGGAGGATGCTAATATTGTTTCATATCTATTGTTTATTTATATAATATAAAAATATGTGTTTTAGGCATATTAAAATGCTTTTTGTTTTATATTTATTTATAAGTATATAATTATATATAAATTTAATTTTAAATCATGTATATATAAATATATATATATATATATATATATATATATGTAGTTATCAAATAATATTATAATATACATAAGTATGAAGTGTATGTACATATATATATGAATGTATAAATTACTAGTTTTGTTTTTAATATTAAAATTTTTAAAATCCTTTAAAAAAAAAGTGTCTGAAACTATTAATGGAACCATATTTTTATAGCAAAGTTTATGATAAAGAAGTACTATTTATGTAAAATGTCAGTATGTATATAAGTATAGTAAATTAAGCGATAATTAAAAACATAAAATTATTAAAAAATAATTTATTATGTATATAAATATACATATATATATATATATATATATTTATATATTTTATATACCATGTATTTAAAATAAAAAAATATTCGATAATATACTTATATATAAATATTCATGTTGTATATTATATTTATATTGTGTACATACATCTTTTTACGTACAGAGTGTATACTATATATAATGATCTTTAATTATAGTATACCTATAATATGAATATGTGCATTTATATTTTATCGAAATAATGTATATTTTTTTTTTTAATTTTTATTTTTTTATATTTTATTTTTTTTTTTTTAAATTATTAAGGAATAAAATGGAAAGAATCGGATAAAGCTTTATTCGGTTAAAAATTAATAAAGTTTAAATATATAATACATATAAATGTTATATATGTATTATTTAACAATTTTAAACGTTTTTTTCATTTTAGATATTTTTATACTTTTTTTTTTTTTGTTTTTTTTTAATTAAATTTCTTAAACTCTGTTAATTTTTTAACACAATTTTTTTGTTTTTTTTTATTTTATTTTTGAAAAAATTAAACTATAATTGGCAACAGTTAGGATTTTTATATATTTGTAATATATTATTCAGCTATTTAGCATTTTTGTTTTTTTTTTTATTATTTTAAAATAATTTAATTAGTTGTTGTTGTTTTTTTGTTTTTCTTATAAAAAGAGAATTTTTTTTTTTAAGTTGAAAACAAATTTAATTTTTTTTAAGGTAAAATTAATTACATTTTATTTTGTTATTTTTACTTTAAGTTTTTTGCTTTGCTAAATTTCATAGAATATTTCATTTGTTTTTAAATACGCACATTTTTTGTTTGTTTTTTTTTTTTGTATCTTTGCTTTAAATTTTAAGAACAAAAAATTTCCATAATTATTCAATGGTTATTTTCTTTGGTTTTAATTCTTTAAATTCTCTTTTTGTTTTTTTTTTTTGCTTAGTTTTAAGAAACTATTAATTATTGTATTTTACCAAAATTATATTTTTAAGGGTATATTTATTTTAGAGCGGCCTTATTGTAATTCCTCATTTTTATATAAAAAAAAACGCAAGGGAAACGTTTATATATATATATATATATCTTTTGAAAAAAAAATTTATTAAATATACTAATTTAATATACATGAAACGGATATATATATATATATATATATATGTAGCTATTAGCTAATTAAATTTAAATTTAAAGTACATATTTAAAAAAGATTTTTAAGATACAGAAATTAAATATTTTTGTATTAATGTATATATAAATAAATATATATATTTAATTTTTAACCATTAATTCAATAATTATGAAAATATGTTTACAATATAAAAAAAAAAAAAAAAAAAAAAACTATGAAACTTATAAGATAAAAAACAACAAAAAAAAGTATTAATTAAATAATTTTGGTAAAAATAAAACTGAAAAAATTTCATATAGAACTTAACCAATATATAACAATCATTTCGATAATATATGGATTTTAATTTAATTTTTTTAATTTTAATTTAATTTTTTTTTAAATGTATCTACTATTTAAATTTCTTTGTAAAATTTATTAAATAAGCCGCTCATTATACCATATTCAGAAATCCGTATTGTTTGTTGCATTATTTGTTGAGTTGTCAGAACTATTTTCATCGTGATCGCTTGGTGGTATTGCTAATGACATTGATGGTGCGATCATTGTTGGTTCTGTGTTTCGTCTTTTCATTCTTTTATTCTTTTTTAACATTGTAGCCTAAATATAAGATGATTTGATTTTTTTTTTATTGAAAGAATCATATTTTGTTATATGTTTTTTTTTTGTTTTTTTTTTTTGCTTATATAGAACTATATGTATTTAATAATTATTTTGTCAAATTATGTTGTATTTTTTTTTATATTTTTTTTATATAATTAAAATGGTTTTTATGATTTTATATTTTCACGATAAAATTATTTTGGTTTTAATATATTATGTATTTATTTAAAAATTTCATATATATGAAATATATATATATTTCATATTTTTTTTTTTTTTTTTTTTTTTCAAATTATTTAAATCCGTCCGGTCCGAAAAAAAAATGCATTTTAATTAATAATTTTATTTCCAAATGCATATATGTACTACTTTATATGTTTTTTTTTTTTTTTTAATTTTTTTTTAATTATATGCAACATTTGTGTAACAAATAATATATCATATTTGAGATATATATATATATATATATATATATTTTATAATATATATATATATGTTAGTATATTATATGCGTATATAATTATATTTATGTATTTATTACACATGTTGTTTTTTTTTTTTTGCACATTTAATATATTATGTATAGAGGTTTAATTTTTTTATGTAGATATTAAAAGTTAATAATTTTTGTTTTAAAAATTAAATTGAAAAATTAAATTGAAAAATTTTAAATTTAAATTGAATTGAATTGTTTTTTGTTTTTTTTAACATTAGGATATTGTTAATGTATATTTATATATATTATATTTATATGTATATATATATAAATATATATCTTTATATTATATAATATTAAAAAGATATAAATTGAAAAAGAAATATAAAGAGGATATAATTAAAAAACACAGAAAAATAAATAAAATATAAAACTAAAAGTAACAAAAAAAAAAATATTAAATAGATATTTACTTGATTTGAGTTTATAACCGTTGACAAGCTTTAGATATATATTAATATAACAACACTCATCAACAAATTATTATATATTTATTTTTTTAAAACTTTTTTTTTTCAAGATTTAAAATTTTATTTAATGAGTAGTTAATAAATAATATATTATATATATATATGTATATAATAAATTAAATTTTAAGCACAAGCTTTTTCTAATTCAAAAAAATTTTTTATATGAAAGCATTAATTAAAAAAAGTTTAAGAAATGCAAAAATATATATATGTATATGTATTAAAAAAAAAAAAAAATTATAAAATATTTTTTATTTGATATAAGTTTTATAAAAAAAAAAAATATTCTTTAGATATAATTGTATATGTACACATTCCATTTAATTAAATTTATAATAAATGGAGTCAATATTATTTTAAAAAAAAAATTAAAGTCATAAAATAAGTAAATGAGTGTTTTTAAAATAATTTTTTTTTTTGTTTTTTTTTTAGGTTAGAAAACAAAATATCAAATTACAGTAAAACTCGCTTGTAACGACTTTTAAGAATTCTACCAAGAGCAAGATAGTTAAATGCAATAAATATTTAATTACCTATATATAAAATATCTAGCCAATTTAGAATGCGACGCAATGCAGAGCTATACAATGTATATACCGACAGCGATGTTGTGACATACATCAAGCTACAACGGGTTAGATGGGCCAGTCACATATAACGTATGCCAGATTCCGCATTTCAAAAAAGGTGTTCAATAGGAAAAATAGATAGAAAAAGATTAGTAGGGAAGCCGAGAAATCGATGGATTGATGCTGTCGAGTTAGACTCTGTATCAATGCTCTAAGAGCTAAAGTGGATGACTGTTGCCCAAGATCGAGTGAAATGGAAGAGAATGATTAAGGAGGTTAAGGTTCGACAACGGAGTGTAGCGCAATAGAAGAAGAATATAAAAAATATTCAATCATTAATATTTTTATTTTAATAAATTTTATTTCTTTGACACTTAGGATCTACTTAAGTTACAAGTCTGCACAAAAACACCACTGCACAATACAATTCTTATGAATTTATGGTCAGATTTCTATTTAAATTTATGATGTAACTTAACATTATCAATTTTAGAATAATAAAAAATACATTTTAAAGGTTCAAACTCTGGTCAGATCATATCTAATAAAATAAATATAATATATATCATAATAGTTTATTATATCGAAAGGTTCACCCACTTGCTGTACTTGCGCTTTTCACGTGGTGTATGGTGTGTTGTGTGGATAAAACAGAAGAAAATTTTAATTTAAACCAAGTTTGGAATTCATTTAAAAGATTTCCAATGAAAATTAACACCTTCAAAATAAGTTATTACATAAAGAAGGCCGTTTTAAATGAGTTTTACTGTATGATGGTATATTGTATTAAGGAATAAATATATGAAAAATATCAAATAAATATTAAAAAATTGTTAAAAAAGAAAAACAAAGCTGAGCCTAACTTTCTCATAGCCATTTATATAGTTAGCTTGAGAAAATTTTTATGTAACAAAAACAAAGTTATAAACAAACATAAATATAAAATTCCATAGACCTTAAAACACTTTCAAAATAAAAAAAAAAAAAAGGATTTCCAATAAAAAAAAAGAAAATTTAAAAAAAAAAAACACTTCAGGATCATATAAAATTAAGTATCTTTAAATTTTGATGTTTTTATGTACATAAATTACTTTTTCAAGTGACGTTATAATATATTATGTATATTATATATTATACATCTATAATAAAAGTTCTAGCACATTAAATAGCAATTTTTTTTTTATTTTTTTATTGAAATAGATAAATTTAAAAAAAAAATTTAATAAATATTTAAAATAAATGATGGGGTTTGATTTAAAAAAAAAAAAAACAAACAATGCTTAATAAATTGTAATGTATAATTTGGAATATAATATTTAATTAAATTTTAAGCTCTATACAGAGATAATTAATCGTATATAGGGTTGAGTATAAGGGTTGAGGTATAATAGGGTTCATTATAAATGTTTTTGATCTACATATTAAGTTTGTTGCAATCACTTTAATAACTTATGATTAAATTTTTCAAATAAAACACCATGTATTCAATAATTTTATTATAAAATAGGTATTTTTTTTAAACCTAATGGTGTTTACTATTTATATATAATTAAAATGATTGCATATCGGGATCAACCGGTTAATCGAAATGAAGTTACTTTCTATAAAATCGTTTTACTAAATAGCTTTGTTGATGTGCATTAATATTTGGAATAAAAGTTTCGAAAGGAATACCATGTATTATTTAACATATATAGGTATAGATAGATACATATTATTTTTAGAAATGGTACATATTAATTTTAATAAATGGTATACATTATTAATTTTTAAAAAAAAATATGTAATTAAATTTGATATTTCAATTTGGCATTTTTATCACAGTACAGTAATTTTTAATATTTAGATTTTTTCCAAAAAAAAAAACTATATATTTATAAGATATAAAATTTATTTCAAAAAAAGCATATTAAAATTTTGAAATATATGTATACAAAATATATTGATAAAATAAAAAAGGTTTATGAAATAATTAAATTAGTTTTTTAATGAGCCATATATATATTATATTTAAAAAAAAAATGTGAATTATGTGAATGTTTATATATATACAAATAATATAAAATGAAAATAAAAAAGGGGTCAAATTAATTAATTAAATTAATTGCATGTCAACGGTATATATGCTTATACAATTTTATAATTAAAATTTTTATAATTTAATTATTTTGTTTTGTTTTCTAATTTTTAAAATTGTTTTTCTTACAATTTAAGATTCTACAAAATATGAACGTCAGTTAAAATATAATTATTAAATATTATATTTCGAAAATCTATAGATATATATATCTCCATTTTTAGAATATTTTTCATGTGCAAATAGATTATAGAAAAGTTTTAAAATTCCAGAACAATTTCATTGCTTGTTTTTTTTTTTTTTATAAATTTGCTATTTTTTTAAATTGAAATTAAAAGTTAGGAAAACTGTTTTCTATGGTTTTATTTTTAAGTGATTTTGGGTTTTTTGCTCTATTATATGTATTTTTAATGTATATATATACTATATATATATACTATAATATTGGATGTAAAAATAATAATTGTTACATCTGAAACAACCGGTACAAATTCTACTTTCAGTTTTTTTTTCATTGTTTATAATTTTTTTTTTTTTAAATTTTTTTTCTTAATTTTTCGATTAGTTTTTTAACTTTAGATTTTTTTTCATATATACTTTGACATACATATATACATGTAATCATTTTACAAAAAACATGAAAAAAGAAAACTTGGACCGGACGGACGGGTTTTTTATGTGCCAAGGGGATCTTTGTTCTCGCGATCATCGTTATCTTGTAGTAGTTGTGATGAACCCCCTTGGGATGAGGCTGTACCCGCCACGGCCGGTGATATGTGCGGTTCCGTTAATCTTCTTTTACATTTGGTTTTCTTCAACATTGTAGCCTGTTTATACGTTCATTATAGATTTATATAAGACATTTTTAATATTTATTTTTTTTTTTTTGGTTTTTTTTTTTTTTATTTTAAAGATAAAATCAAAAAATTAAGAAAATAAAATTATGTTAGCAATTAAAATAAAAAAAACTAATTTTAATGAAAAAAAAAAATAAAAACGAATAATATTAAAAAATTATTTTATATGTTTTTTTTTTTTCATATATGTATATAGAATATGAATGAAAAGGGTATTTATATATATATATATGTAACTCCCTTTTTTTAAAAATATATTTAAAAAAAAAAAACTGTTATAAAATTAAGTAAAATGGCATGATAGCAAAAACCAAAAACAAAGATATTTAATTAAAAAAAAACTTTTGAAATTAATTAACATACAATAATTAAAATATATAAAATATTTTTAAATTTACATTTTTAATTTTTTATTTCATTAGTATGTATTATTATTTTTTTTAAATTATTACATATTTATTTTTATAACAAATATATATATATATATATATGTAATGGATTTTTTCCGAAAATAGATTAATAAAACTTACTGAATTGTTTTTAAATATAATGGAAATATTTGAGTTTTTCGATATTGAATTTACTTCCCAGTTATTTTGACAAATTTGAATTTATTATTTGAATTTATTAACTACCCCTGACTATAATAGTCATATGATGTCACTATTATAGTTAGTTACAGGATGGCGCAAACGACCGATATGGTTTGAAGGTTTAATAACTTTTTAAATTTTTTTATATTTTTTATTTTTATTTCAGAATTATGTGAAGACAACTTGAGGAATTGGAAATGGAACAGTACACAACATAACAGCGATCAAAAATTACGAAAAGTTATGAAAAATATAAAAAATCTATAAAGTTTTTACGTTAAAGTTTAAAAATTACGAAAAGTTATGGAAAATGTACTGTAAAGAGCACGACTGTGCGAAGCCGAAAATGGTCACTTAATATAATTTTTATACTTAACCTAAAAATTTTCCCCAATTATATACTGTATAACAAAAAAATAATAATAATTACCCATTAAATAAAAAAAATTATTAAACATTCAAACCATATCGGCAATTCTGCGCCATTCTGCATATGAAATGTCATACAATCGTACAAAATCATATGATATTATCTGACATCATATAACTATTATAGTTAGGGGTATTATTATGATATAATACCATAACGAAGGGTACATCAAAAATTACATAAAAGCGGAAAATAAAGCACTTGAACATTTTAGTTTTATATATTATTATGGCTCTAAAGGGTATAGGTATTTAAAACCACAGGCACATATTCTTTTCACGATAATAGGATAACCTAAACTAAAATATAAGGCTTAGTTAACAACTAACCAAGATAATTAATATTATTATAGATTTTGTTTGATATATAATATGTTGACATTTTAAGGTATTTCATTGTTATTTCTTAATTAACAAGTGTATGTACTTATATTTAAATAAATAATAAGAAATATGTGGTCATTGTGGTATCTACAAGGAAGTAGAGTGTGGTATCCATATTGGTAGACACGGAACACGTAAAGTTTTTTTTACTAGACATAAAAGTTTATGAAAAACGATTTTTTTTATTTATTTTAACATGATTGGAAAATAGCAGATTCTTGTAAAGTTTTTATGAAAAAACTAGAAATGAGTGTATGCATATTGGAGAGATTAATATATATAATATATTTAGTGAAGACTAGAAGACAAAAAAGTTTGAAAAGAAAAATAAATAATTTTTGAAGTGAAAAATATCCAATTTACAAAATGACCGAGAAAAAACCCATGTATATATATATATATATATATATAATATGTATGTTAATATCTATATGTAATATGTATTATATATATTTTATTATTTCTAATAAAAAATTAATTTAAAATATAAAATTTAAAAATAACATACTAGAGATATACATATTATAAATTTATTAAATGCTTTAATTTGTGCAAATTTACAATTAAAGTTTTTAAAAAATTTTTAATTCGGTTTTTTAATATCTTTTTTAGGCAATATAAAAATTTTAAATATAAATATTGTATGTAGTAAATTTAGAACATGGTATAATAATATTTTACAATTCTATATTACACATTGCATTTAAACTATATCGATTCACTTTTTAATTAATTTAAAAATTTTTTTTATAAGATATTCATATAAATTTAAAAAATATTTTTATTATTTAAAAGTGATTAAAAATAAATTAAAAAAATTTGGATTGTGCAGTGCTGGATTTTAAGTGTATAATAATAATGATTGAAAATTAAAAGGAACCTATAAGAAAATATTGATTAACAATTAAAATTTTTTTAACGATTTCTATAAAAGTTGTTTTCTTATCAGTTTTATCAATTATTGGTGACAGAAAAGTATTTAACATCAAACTTTTACATTACATTACAATTACATTAACAATTTTGTTTCAAAAACATATCCATAGTGTCATATGATGACAAAGAAGTAATTGTTCAATATGCATTGTATATTTGTAATATTTCAATTTAAAATTGTTATTTCTAAAATAAAAGGTTTTGACAATGTTTTAGCGATATTTAAACTATGAACTTTGTAAGATATTTTATGTCATATGGCAATATTGTAACAATATAATAATTATACCAGTTTAATTATGACCATTGTGAATAGAATTAATGAATAAATAGGAAAAAAAAAAAGAGGAGAGGTCAGTTTGTTGGAGTCGATGTAAATGATAACATCTTTTGTTAATTTAATAAAAATTGTAAATATCTAAAGTGAAATAATTTGATTGTGTTTTATTGAATATTACAAATTTAAGATTACAACTTCTAATTAAGTATTTCCATAAAAGATATTACAAACATAAACAATCACCTATAAGTTTACTTTAATTTAAATTAATTTTTAATTTAGAAATTAAATGTAGAAGTCGGTTAGTTTTATAAGATAAACGATACTTTATGATACAAATATACTAAATTTAATATTAACATTGCAATTTCGTTATAAATGTATAAACTTATATAAATTTTGTCTTAACATTTGACTTATTTTTTTAAATGAAATGGTTCATTAAAAATCATTTAAAAGATTTATATGCTTGGATCTATCTGTTGACAGCAGAGATACTCACATAATAATTAAAAAACAAAACAAAATTAATAAATTTTTATATTAAAAAATGAGGATTTTCGTATTCATACACTAAAGATGTTTGATTTATGTGTCTTTGGATACAGTGCTTAATATATTATTGGGATTTACATTTTAAAAAAAAAAATAGGCATCTATGGTTCCAGTAGGAGCATGCATTTTTTTTTCCTCTAAAATATAATTTACCTAAAAACTAATTAAAAAGCAAATAAATAAAAAAATTAGGTACTCTATTTATACACGTGACGTGGTGCGCAATAGAAATATTCAAAGAATATCATATACCTTATTTAAAAAAAATTATTATACCATGGTTTTAGATTCTATTAAAAAAATTTTGTTATCCAACACAAATTTTAGAAAAATTAAAATTGATTTTTTTTATTTAAATAAGTTTTATATGTCATGCCATAAATTTTTATAATAAACCATGCAGAAAGAATTATGCAAATTATTTGAACTGTATTTGAGGTTAAAAAAAAAAAAAAATAACATTTTTATCTACATGTACATATTTTTCTTATTTATTTGTAGGAAATCTCGAAATTCAGGTGTTTTATATTATGTGTTATTTTAAAGCGTTTCAACCAATTTTGTATTATAAAATCAATTTAAAATTTGATTAAATATTTTGAATATATATAGCGAATTTTTAAAAATTATTTTTTCATTTAAATATTCAAAATCAAAAAAAAAAAAAAAAAAAAATTAATATATAATACGATATATAACCAATAATAATTCTTTTTTTTTTCAATTAATTTTAAAATTAAATTCTTGAATTTTGAAAATTTTTACTTTACTAAAAAAAAAAAAAAACAAATTTTATTATAGAAATAAAAATATAAAATTCTAGAATTATTTTAATTAAATTTAAAATATTGTAATTAATGATACGAATGGATATGTTATGATAAAATTTTTTTTTTTTATTTTATAAATTTTTATTAAAAATTTAAATAATGAAATACCTTTAATGCAGATTTTAACACAACAACATCTCCTGGACTTTGTACCCATGGTTCACCATCAACTTGAACAGGAATATCCGAATGTAAATGTATTTTAATGTGACCTCCCTATAAATATTTAATTTTTGAATTTTTTGTTTTTTTCCAAATATTTAATTAAAAAAATTATAATGAATATTTTATTTATAAATATATATATGTATATATATACTTGAGCAATACGCATTGCTGATCTTAATCCTGATTGAATTTGGCCAAGATGTACTACACCAGTTACACCAACAATTTCAAGCATACCATCATAATGATTTGGTTTTGTAAAGTTATCTTCTTTTTCTGGTCCCCAGGGGTTTGCTCCTGAGCCCCAACTTAAAAATAAAATTAGTTCATTAAATAAAAGAAATTAAAAAAAAAAATATATACTCGTAGTATGTTTGTTTGTATTTGTTTTATGTTATGTCTTAAAATTTTTAAGAAAATCATACTATTTTTATGAAAAGTATATATAAAATTCTATATGAAAATCGTACTGGAAGTATGCTCGACGGTTACAACGTTCCTGTGTTCCAAGTTTTAAAATGTCAAAAACGCGAGCACATAAAGAGAATACTTTTAGTATTTAAACGGAATCCAATTTTCTGCGCCGCAGGGACGTTGCAAACTTCGAGTATAATTCCAGGGTTGCCTTATTTGTACAATCAGCTAAGTCATAAATGTTAATATTTATTATTATTTAGCTTGATTTGTTATAAAATTAGTGTAAATTTAATTCAAATTGCTTTTTCAATTGCCAAAAACTTATTAGTTGGAAATTGGCATTCCATAGTCAACCTATACTTATAGTTATGTTCCCAAATAATTCTTTATAAATAACAAATTTTATTCTAGAAAAGAACCATTGCAAAATTAACTAAATTTATTTAAAAAAAAAAAATTCAATGTTTGACGTCAGCGTTCTCATTTTGTACAAATTTAATATTTAAAAATAAATTGATTATATTGAATAATATTTACCTTAATATATTTAATATAATTATTCCTTCTACTGGCGGTAAATCTACAACTTTTCCATCAACTTCTAATCTTATTTCTTTATGAAGTTCTTTAACCATTTTTCTTCCAACCATTTTACGTAATCCCATTTTAACATAAACACCTTTATTATGTAATCTTGAATTGAATTTGTTTGGATTTTCTTCACGTGCATTATGAAAATCTAAACATAAATCAGCATCTATTCCAATTCCAAAATAATTATTCATAACAAATATTTGAGAATTATCTTCACTTTGTGCTCCTCCTAATAAAATTTATTTAAAAACATATATATATTTTATATATTAGTACAATTATTATTAACATTTGTTATAAGTATACATTATTATTATATATAATGTATATAAGTATATGAATAACATATATTTAAATATTTTTAATAATAAAAATATGTTAAATAAATGAAATTGGTAATTTCAACAAGAAACATTAATGTTATTTAAATATAGTTTAGCTTTTTTTTTTATATAATTATATTATTAACGAAAGCAAAGCAAAGAGTATTCATATATACATATATATATATCTAGTATCTAGTATTATAATATAACTATGATCAAGTTATCACTATAAAATATATAAAATGGCATTAAATATTATATATACATAAATATACCTATATATACAATCAATTTCATTTTACAAAACTTAAACTGCGGTAATCTTTGTACGAAATACCCCAAATGTGATATTGGGGCAATTGCAATTCAACAAAATTGATAAACACTGATTGAATACTCTATGTGTATATATAGTTATAAACTTTAAAATAATATGATGAAGAAGTATATTTTATATATAATTGTTTTACAAAAAATTCAGTTAACAAAATTGTAGTTAACATTAAGTAACTTGTTGAAATTACTAACAATACTTTATTACAGTAGTATGTTTAATGTATACATATATATATTTTGAAAAACGATTATGTCTGATGTTGGGATTTAAAGGGGATCTAATTAAAATAGCTTTGAATTGAATGAAATAAAAAATAATAATATATGTATTAAATTTTAATTATGATGTATGTTTGAATGTATGTATGTATGCGTGTAAAATATGAGCTGGGAAATTTTTTTTTTGGAAAAGCGTTCAAATTCTCTAATTTTTATTATGTTAAGTTTTTTTAAGCATTTTCACTTTACAGAATTTTTCTTAAATTCTAAGACTAAAGTTCTATATTATAAACATACTAACCATATACTAAAGAGGTTCTAGACTAAGTTTATTTTAAAAATATTGTTAAAAAAATAGAATTATTTTAATATTTGTTATAAAACTGCAATAAATTCCATTTTAAAGGAAATTAAAAAACCGTAGATTTGAACAGAAAATAGCTGTTGCTGTTAAAAGTGTTAATTAAATAAAAATTTTGTTAAAACACAACAATTATACACAACAATAAATCAATTTAAGATAGTTTTTAATGTAACACTTATGGTAAATACTTTCTGAACCTAGGTTTTGATTCAGAACAATAAAAAAGTTGATGTTAATTTGTCATTGCGCACAAAAAGAGGCTTAATTTCTTTAAAGTTAATAAAAAAATTATAAATCTAATATAGCTTTATTATATACTTTTAAATGAACTTGCCTGTGTCTATGGCTTTATTTTTATAATTCATTTTTAGAAAACAATTAGTATTAATTGTAGTTTGATTAAATAAAAAAACATTTAATATAGTCTTGGAAATATTGAATAATACTTGGAAATAATGGGTAACATAGAATCAGTAAAAATGCAAAAATCCAGGATCTGTATAAGTTTATGCTATAATAAAGCAAACAGAACTGCGTACTCAAGTTTCACATGTGTTATACATGCGGTTATACCAAAAATGCTATAAATTAAATTGATAAATAAATAAATTAAGTTTTGAGGCATTTTATTCAAAAGTTGGAGATTAGAACTCTAAGAAATAAAACTAAAATCATAAATTTATAGAATGTAATGAAAACAACGGTATTTCAATAAAAATTATTATTTTATAAGGGTTGAAACTTTGATGGAAGTTGGTAATTAATTACAAAATAGCAGTTGATACATTTTTTTTAGTATTTTTTTTTTTAAATTAATAGCACATTTTAAGAATCTATAATGCAAAAAATGGAAATTATTAGTTTTTATTTATATGGAGAATAGTAAATATTTCATTGTATTTTAATATAGTGAACAAATAAATTGGTTGTTTTAATATTTTGTTGAATACAATCATAAACGTAAGCAACTAAAGGGTTAAATTATTATAAATTATTATGTGTGTATCGCAGAAATATATGAAATAACTAACATATTTTGAATTTTACTAAATAATAATTAATTGAAATATTAAAATAAATTAAAAAAAATCATTAACATTTATTACAGAGAATTTTAAAGTAAAACGGAAAAATTTTAATATTATTCGAACTTGGATTATTTTCAAAATAAACGGAGAGCGTATAAAATGAAAGCATCGAAATAATTCTTTAATAAAATTATATACTAATATAGCAAGAGGGAGTAATAAGTGCTTTTTTGCAATAATCGGGTAAAAAATTTTGAAATTTCAAACGGGTACATGATACAGAAACATTTTCATCACTTTTTTGGAAGAAGGAGACACCAAAATTTTGGTTATGGAAAATGTAACATTTTAAAATAAGTCGAAATTTCTGATTTTCCTGAAGGATATAATATTCAATTTTTCTAGAATAAAATTTTAGCAAAATTTGAGGAAATTGAGGATCACGAATAATGAAAGTTTAAAATTAAATCATCATTTCATTAATAATTGTTAAAATTTATTGTAATTTTTTATATATCTAAAACTTGGTTATTTTTGTCTTTCGATTCCGATTCCCCGGATATTTTTAAAAATTTTTTGAAATTTTTCCTTATATTTATGAAATTCTCTGTAAATTATGAATTAATTTTAATTTTCGGTGTGGTTTAAATTGTTTTACAATATAAAAAGATATTATGTAATATGTTTTTCGTTGCTTCATATAGTGTATAGTTTTTAGTAATTTTAAATTACACTGTTTACTTAATTGAATGCAATGTAAATGTTTGAGTAATTTTATGGACAATATGGTATTAGTGAATTTAAAAAACTATAAATTATATTTTGGGTTTTTGTTTAGTGTTTGAAATTTTTATATTAACAAAAATTATAGCAGATATCAGATAAAATCTATAAATTAGTATCTATAGGTTTTATACTTCCGGTTATTTATTTAATTTATATTATAATATCTTTTAATTTTTATTTCAGACTTATCAAAAAATTACATTAAAAGTAAAAGTATTTACTTATAAGCACTACCTTAATTAAAATTGTATAGGTAGAGGAAAATTTCTATTTGATTTTAAATAGAGAAAGTTAAGTTAGCATATTATTATATATTTAAACGATTTATAATTAAAGTTATTGAAAAAACAAATAACAATGATTTTACCTGATAAAATTTTCTGCTTAACTTAAAATTAAAAAATGTAATAACACTGCATGCCACACTTATAATAATAATTATAATATAAAAATAAAAAATAAAATATAAATTAATTAAAGTTTTTTTTTTAATATTTGTTTTTAATTGTTAAAAAATGGTTGTGCTTTACGATAAATTTATTATTCCTGGTTTTAAAAAAAACCTCTTTTTTATTAAGGGGGATTATTAAATTAACACAAAAATGTACATGCCTTACACTTATCATCACATCAAAACTTGCACCTCTATCAAATACCAAGTACAAAGAAAGAGAACTTAATCTTTTTTTTTTTGCAGTCAAATATCTCCCGCCCAATACAAAAATGTTACCTAATTTTAAAAAAGAAACCTATCTGTTCATATCAAACTTCAATTAAACAATATTTACACCCAACAATTAATTTTTACGCACTTTAAAAAAAAAAAAAAAAAATAAAAAAAAAAATAATGGCTATGTTATTGAACGAGAGATACCGAAGCTTTTTAGTTTAATTTTGAAAAAGACACCAAATGACCTGATATATCACTCGAACTTAACACTGGTAAGTGAGAATGCTGGTTCTGTTGTGATAAATGTGTTTGATGGGACGTCTTCTTCTTACCCGTAGCGTTTGAAGTTGGTTTAACTGAAGATTCATCAGGTTTATCTTCAGGATGAAACACAACTGTCCAACGATCTAAACGGATTTCCTCTGCTTCGATAACATCACGTAATAAGTTCAATGGATCTTCACCACCGGTATATCCAGGTCCCCAACGAAGAACACGAGCTAAATCATTTCCTAAAAAAAAAAAAAATGTATTTTCGTAAATCAGTTATATATACTAGTTTTAAATTTGTTACCTGTTCCTAATGGTACTATAGCACATGGTGGACTGGAACACTCAGAATCTTGACCAACATTATCTAAACATTGTAAAACCCAACCAATAGTTCCATCACCACCACAAACTAATATTTTATAGTTTTTGATTTGTCGAAATACGTATAAACTATTTGAAATTGAAAAGAATATAAAAAACAATGAAAAATTCCATTTTAAAATAATAAAAAAAATTTACCCTGGTAAAGGACCGCCATTGTCTAAGTCAAAAACTTGATAAGGATTCAAAAGTTTTCTGAAACTTGATATTAATTCTAGTCCTTGGCATCCACCAGATTTAACATTTACAAAAACGAGTAGTGGTCTAACATCCGATGGTACCATACGCGGTTCAATATTTGGTAATAACAGTACTAAAAGTTTTTTATCCTCTACAACTGTATCACGTAAATTATAAAAAGCTCGAACCTTAAATTATAAAAGTAGTTTGAAAATATTTATTTTTTTTTTATTAAAATAAAACTAACAGCTTTTTGAGAATCCTCAAATGTTATAACAATAGATCCATATTCATAATAAATTGGACCAATACTAGAAAATTTATTTTCATCCGTTGCATATTTACATAAAATTTGTTCATAATTTCTTTGTGATAGACCTGGTGGTAAATTTCCAACAAACAAGGCTATATTTGGTCCGTGTGGATCTTGTTTATGTTGTAAATAGAATCGCATTAGTTCCATTTGTCGAATTGAATCTTTTCCTAATTGCTTCATTATATCCCATGGTCTTTCATTCCATAACAAAATACGTTCAGTCACTCCACGATCAAGCAAAACTTCAGAACATCTTTAATATAATAAAGAAAAATTAAATGAAGTATACTTTTTTTTTTATTTTAATTATTATTTTTTATACCTATAATCTTGAATTTGATTATCACGTAAACCAAATTTATCCAAAGCAACTCTAATTAAATCTTTGACTGTTATGTTGTTGTCTACAACAACACTCACATAAGGTTCTTCAACTTGTGATTGTAATTTTCCAGGATATACTCTAACTACTCCTTCATCATTTTCTTTATCATGAAGCCTTAAGAAAATAGCTAAGCGTTTACCTTCAATACGAGTTAAATTTAAAACTGGATTGGGATCTTGAAGTGGGACATCATCTCCGCTTGGAGCATATAAATCAGTTAAATAAAATTCCTATTTAAAAATAATTATTAATCGAAAAATTCAAAACAAAATCAATTTAAAATAAATACATGAGGTTCCCTTGCTATTTGAAATGATCTTAAAGAAGATTTCAACAATTGTTCTAAAGTAATTGTTCTTGGAACTGTAATAACACGAAATATTCGTCGACGTAAAGCAGAGTTGCCATCAAATACTTTTATCATTTCTAAAAAATAATAAGAAATAATACAATTGAAAATATAGAAACACCTAAAATAATAATGTTTATTTCTATATACCTTCATCACGTTCTTCCCGTTCTTTGTCTTTTCTTTCCCTATCTTTTTCAGTTCTACTATGAGCAGCATCTTGTTTAGTATGCGATGTTGTACTACTTGTTGCAAGTGTTCCGGTGGGAGTCGATTCAGATCTTCCGTATTCTTCTTCTCTAAATCGAGCCGCTTCTCCGCTACTGAATTCTTCGGAAATACTGCGAGCTTGAAATATAAAAAATTCAATTTAATTAAAATATTTTAAATAAATTCGAACAATTAAAAAATAAAAAAAATTAGTATACTTACGACATGAAGTATCTCTTTGTAAAGGTGTGTTTTTCAATTTTACTTGTACTCCTATAATATCTTCCATAGGTACTTCAGTTCTTGGTATTGAAACAGCATGTGGTGGTAAATAAATTGGTTGTAGTATACCAAACGTACATTCGAGTGGTATAAAGTTCCTGCAACCTCCATGACTTGTCATACCGCACCATTCACATCGATAGCCTTAAATGAACAATTAAATTTAAGGCTTTTATTCTATGACAAGTTATTTTCTTATAAGATTAACAATTTGAAAGTAAAGAATTAATAAAAATGAAACTATGATACATGTTGTATATAAACAATAATAGAAGCCTTTTTGCTATTTTAAAATTATTAATTTATTGGAGGTTTTTCATTAGAAATTGAAAACTTTTTATACTGAAAACATTTATTCCAAAAATTATAAAAATATATAGGCACCTGTAAGGCATTCTGAAGACCAACAGGTCTTTTTGCAACTAGCACATTTTGAAGTGGCTGGTAGATTTCCTTCTCTCCAATGATGCTAAAAATATTAGAAATATTAAATATTTTTCTTGAATTAAATAAAAAAAACCACTAACCGTATGTTTCACGTTGAGTAATTCTTTACCAGGAACGTATGTTGCATTTTCTTTACAATCGGGCACTGCAAAATCTTGACACTCAATATGGGCGAAATATTCGCATACTAAAAATTATTAATTCTAATATTAGATCATTTTTCTTTAATAATATATTATATATTAAACATACTTAAACAGTGGACCCCCGGAGTTTCATCAAAACGCTTTCGGCATACTGTACAAAATTTCCTTTTGCAATGAGTTGGTTCCGACCAACAGTGAGCAACTGGATTCTATAATTAATTAAAAAACAAATTAATATAGACAAAGCAATTAATTAATTATAGTGTACACGCATTGCCTAAACCTATTTTTGGTATTTATTTTAAAACTGGACACTTGTTATATAGATAAACACTTTCAAATAAAAATAAAAACCTTTTATTTTTAAAATAATACTTTTTATAATCCAACTAATGAAAAATTAAAATAATTGATAGTGCATTCAAATAAATAAAATACAATTTTTACCTTTATTATACATGGTGCTATTCCTGAACAAGGTGTTACAACACTTGTAACACATCTCTCATGCACAATAAAGTTGCAAACTGAAAATTAAAAAAAATTTAACAGAATTAATTTTATGTGGTAATTATAATAAATTTTATTATGATATAGGTATATATATATATATTTTAAAATTGATACACAAAAATTTAAAAATTATTTTAAAAATAAATATGTATTTTTATTAAAATTCCAATCTCAAATTGGCAAATCAGATAGAAAAAAATCAATAAAGTCTGTCTAAGATCGGTCAACTTCAGATCGTAGAACTCCATATAAAACGAAAACGTTGCGAGACATTTTGGTAATTATTTCACTAAAATAAAGAGTCTCAATTAAGAAAGCATCTTTAGAGACAAGAAAATCTTTAAAAATTCGTTAATATTTATATAAAAAACTAAGAAACTAAATTTCAATTAAAAACAAGTAATGATTTTCTATAACAAGTTTTGGGTAGGATTGAAAAGAGTTAATAATAATTTGTTAAGACTTATTTAGAAATATTATAGTATATAAGAAAAATTGTAAAAAATTTCAATTTTAAGCAATTCTTTTATAATTAGGAAAATTCGTTTGTACACACGTTCAAATATATTATTGGAGCTCTATTTTATGTTTATTATAGTCAAAAATCTCTTACATTTACAGCTAAACGGAGGGCTATACCGAATAGTTTTCTTTTTTATTTTTTAAGATGTCTTTTAAGTGCTCTCAAAAGATCCAGTTTGTTAGTTGAACTGCTTTCAGAAAATAAAAGCAGTTAAGATTAAAAAATTCGGCAAAATCGAGTTTCACATAAGGGTAAATAAAAGTACTGTGTGGCAACCCTATGAATATGTGTTATAAATATTTATTTATAAAACTAATAAGAACAGCTTTAGTCTGGTATTTTCAGATTGAAAATAATCCTTACAGAATTTTGATTAAGACAGTTTAAATACAAGCCTTTTTTAGACTATGTGGGGCTGTATGTGTAAAACGTGCTTTATTATTTGAAAATACCTATACTCAATCAATTTATTTATACGTAATACAAATTTCATATTTTTCTTCTCTTTATTTCAAACGATATCAAAGTTTTGTAAACATACGGACAGACATCAGACGGAGTAAAACTATATTAAGACTCACTTCTTCAAAATTTTTAAAGAAAATATGTAAAAATTGTGAACACCACTTTAATGTTTAAAAATTCTTTCAAAAATACTTTTAATTACCGAAATATAGTTACAAATTATTTAGTAATTTTAAATTAATGTAAATTAATTATTATTTGTTATTATACCAGATCTACACAAGCAGAAACAAATCACAGAAGTAAAATAGTAAAATAACTACAGAAAGGGGAATGAACAAAATTGACATTAAATTATTTTAAAAATGTGAAGATATAAATTATGAGAAAATTAATATAATTTTAATTACACCAAACCGCGGTTAAAACAAAACAACAGAGCTACACATTAAACGAATCCATATAAGTATTAAAACGGTTTTTTAAGCTTATTAGTTGTTGGGTAACTTTTGCAATAAAAGTTACTTATTAAAATTATCTAAAATTTGAAATAAAAACTTTTTAAATAAACTATATAAATATTCTTGAACGACATGGAATCACTCTGTATAATTAATTAATAAAATGAATTAGAATTTAAAAAATATATTTTTATTTTATATATAAATATATTTTAGATTTTTGAATTTAAATACATATTATGAAAATTGAAGACTTTTATTTAAGAACTTTAAATTATATTTACAATATATTATAATAATATATATTTATTTATATTTGAACAAAAATCTACTTCAGTTTTGACAAAAGTACAGATAAACTATGAAAGTGAACTCGAAAAGCAGATAATATATGTGTTTTTAAAAACATTATATATTTACTAAAATAGGATTTCTTTTAAAAAAGTTTTTTTAAACATTTACTTATTTTTAATTAGTACCAGGACAATAGTAAATATTGCCTGATATTCTGATCCTTTGCCTATTTGGTATTTGGGTTCCTTAAATTAAATGCTTTCTATTTATTTATAATTACAATATTAATTGTTTTGTTTATATTATATATTTATATTATTTTTGGTAACCATGGAGATTTGTAAAGAAAAATAATTTTTTCAATAATTTTTTTTAATTAAAATAACTTAATACGGGTCATGGTACGGGAATCGAACGCGTACTTCCACGATTAGTAAGCCAAATGCTTACCCACTAACCCACAGAGGCCTTTTAGAAACATGCTTAAAACTTTAAACAAAACTAAAGGAAATAAGTAATCAGCTTCAGTACAAATGTCTTTTGAAATTTTATCTTAAGATTGTTTTTCAATATTTTAAAAATTTTTCTCGATTTAATTCTAAAATTTGTACAAATGTTGCTTTTTAGAATAGATGTTCGTTTAGTCAGTATATTTTATTAACTTTTAGTTTTTTTATACCTTCCAGCTCCAGATAAAAGTTATTAAAAAGATTTGGTTCTTTGAAAATTTAAATTATTATGAACTGCTAATTTAAACTACTGGAGACTTTGGAGAAACCGTTAGATTATTTTGCTTGTCATCACGTGAGTCTTTTTTAAAAACTTATTTTTGTTGTTGACCTAAACTTGGAATATATATATGTTGAAAAATATCAAGATTGGAGTGTTGATTTTTTGATATCAATTTTGCTAAAATTTCTTATTGAACTTTTAAAATCGGTAATTTTTTAACTTTTAATTTCTTTGTTCGAAAAAACATAATGAATATTAATAAAACCAAAAAATTTGTAATTTTAAAATTAACTTGCTAATTATGCAATATTATAATGCGTTGTATCTATATTTTGGTTAACGTGGTTAATACAAAAATACAATTTTAATATATAAAATATATTTAGCGAAAACAATTGAATTTTAAAAAACCAAATTCCAAATATGAACTTTCCAAAAAAAAAAAAACCTCAAATTAATTTTTAAAAACTTAACTTTAGTAACTAACTAAATACTAAACATTTATGTGATTTTATTTATTTGGTTTTTTTTTAGGTTACAATTTATTAAAATTTATTGTATTAATTTTATGTAGTTCAAAGGTTTAGTATTACATATTTTTTTAACATTTATTTACTTTACACTTAAAATAATTTAATTGAATAATATAACTCACATGTAATTATACTTCAATATATAATTAACTATTTTAATTCAATAATATATTTCACAGGTACAGAATACCATATAACTCAAATGCAAAATATTACAATATAAACTAAAATGGAATTGTATCAATTGAAAATCTAAGATGTTTTTACATATATAAGGTACTATCTCATGTTTAAATTGTATGTGGAATTCATTAAGATCAATTTTGATCTAACACGAATATTATGACCCCCCGTTCCAACATGTACCTATGCTATAGACAAGCTCTATTTAAAAAATAATTAATTTGTATAATTTTATCTGATTTTTAATTTAAAGATACAATCCCTTGGCATTCCTTAAATAAAAATAAAGCCATAACCAGAGGCAAGTTCAAATAAAAGTATATAAAAATTAATATTAAGAACCTTACTGACAGATTTAAATTGTGTGTGTCTTTTTTAATATAAAATTTAATTAATATATATCTTTAAAATTTATTATAAAATTATAGTATTTAAATAAGTCTCAAAAAATTGAAGACTAAATTAAATATAAAAAAATACCAAATTTTCTTAAGATATATAGTATATAATATTATGTATATATTATATAGAATTTTTAATTTAATTATATATATATAATATATGTATATAATTTTAATTTAATAATTTATTAATTTTAATTATATATCAATAAAATAATTCCAAAAAATAACTATACAAATGTATTAATTAAATTAATAAAATTAAATGAAATAATAAAATTAAAGAATAAAATGAAAAAATTGTCAAACTTCAAATATATGTTTCATAAGATGTTTTTTCTTAAACTTAGATTATATATATATATATATAAATTTTTTACAGGGTTTCTCATAATTTAAATCTAATAAATATATTAATTAATTTTTTTTAAATTTAAACTTCTTTTTTGGAATTTAAAAGCTAAAAACAGCTCTTTTTCATATATATATATATAAATATACATATATTTATATCAAATTTATTATTTAAAATTCAGTATATGTAATATATGTATTATTATAATAACATAGAAATAATGTTTTTATAGTTCTGCGCAAGACAAATACAATTCTCCAAAAGGTTGAATTTTTATTTAATAAAAAAAAAAAAAAAAAACAAAATATCTAAAGAAATACATATGTTACTTATAGCAAGTTCTCAGGGAGAAAAAATTAGTCTTCTATTTTATTTTATTTTTTTTTTTTTTTTTTTTACACAACATTTTTACATTAAAAAATAAGCTTAATAACATTTTTTTTTTTTTTTTTTTTGAATTACTCACAAAATTTACATAATCTCTTAGTCATCTTTCCCTATACATTTTATACTATATTTAATTTGTAGTTGTGGAAATTAAATTAAATGACTATATATATATATATATATATATAGATATTATATACATATATATGAAATTATAAATCAATATATATATAATAAAAAAAAAAAAGAAAATTAATTCAAATTTAAATTTACATATATATATATATTATATACTATATATTTATATTTTATATTATTTAAACTTCATTATAATTGACTAAAACTACTAAACGTTTTTTTTTGCAATATTTTAAATTTTAATTTTTATCCATATATTATTAGATCATATGATCTAATTTATATAAACTATATAATATTTACTTAATTTATATATATTTTACATATATATATAGTTCATTTAATTTAATTTAATTAAAATTAAATCAGACAAAATACTATATAATATGAACCTATGACTTTTGCACTAAAACTACTTTTGAACTTAATGAAAAATTTAATTTTATCGCATATTTAATTATGTTTTCCACAAATTATTTCATATTGTTTACATATTTCGTGTATATATATATATATATATATATATATATATATATTAGATATAAATTTACATTCACATATATATTATATAAATGTGTTAAAAAAAACCAAAAAAAAATTATAATATTATTTTAAAAAATTTTGTTTACACTCTGAAAATTGTTGAAAACTATACAATTAATGCAAACTTTTGAGAAAATGTTAAAAAATAAATATTTAATTAAAGAGAATTTATTAATATTTTTAATTTTTAATAAGATTCGCTCTATATATCATAGGGTGTACATGTTGGAACATCAGAAGGAAAGTTATTGGACATATCAATCCTGATTATATAAAACATAAGAAAAGTTATCGGACATATTATGATCTTGTATAATTATGGGATTCACCTTATAAATGAATTATATACATATATATAATTAATACATGAAACTAGTACTCTAGGACTAATAACATATAGAATAGTCTAAGATTTCAATAGACATAATTATATTTATTAAATTCATATTATAAAAATTATACAGGGTGTTTTATTAATAATTTGCTATTAAATTAGGGGTTATTTTTAGGGTTCAAAATAAATAATAAAATTCTTTTGAAGGTGGAATCGAGTCTCATCCGTTTGGAAGATATGACCTATATTAAATTTTTCTATCTATATAAATATGGAATCAACTTGGAAAATATCTTTTCTTAAATATTGTCAACCTCAATCTCTTAGAACGAGATTTATCGAAGCTCAAAAGAAATTATTAACTTTTTAGAAGCAAAATATCATTTAAATCTATTTTATTACAAAAAAAAAATAACGGTATTTATAACATAACCTACATTTTCAGCTTAATATAATTTATTTATTTTAAATTCGGAATTTATATATTTAATAAATTCGGTTTCGGTAAATAACTTATTATTATAATCTAATTATACTTAATCGCATGATAAATGGTATGATGGTATTTTTATAAGAATAAATACAAGAACCATGACAGTGTTGCACAAAAGTTGTATCAAACGACAGGTGTTACTATTAGTATTTCACTTTTATGTAACAATATACACTGTGAAATATTTTCAATTATTCTTGATGGGAGACTGGTTTAAGTTAACAAAAAATTTAAAATAAAATGATAATGTGGAAATCCAAATATTATTTCATTCTAATATAGAGAATTATAAAAAGTCAAAGCAGAAATTATCATTGAATAATATCAAATAATCAAATGGATTAATAAAAATTATCTATGCACGATAGATAGTAACCCTATGTACTATTCCTGATGCTATAAAATTTTAATAATTTCATTAAGATTATTCAGATTAAACATATGTCAGACTAAGTTTCACTTTTTTGAGTAATTATCTTCGTCTTTAGCTTTTTTTAAGTTTAAACTAGTTTTCATAAAACCACAAATACCACATTTATGTAACATTATAACTAGATATAAAAATTATTTATTTTTAGATTATACCTGAAAGAGGTTCAAATCCAAAAACTTTTAATAAGAAGGGAGGTGTCGTCGCCACTTGTCAAATATTTTATTTTAAAAAACAGTCAGTAATAAACATACAATGTGATAACTCATAAGGAAGTAGAGATTGTCTTTCCTTTGGAGGCGTAAAAGATATATATATATATATATACTTTTTATTCATTTTATGACCAGAAAGGGAAGCAAACACGCATCCCCTCACCTCAGTGAAAAACTGAATGCTTACTAACTATACACCATCGACACCCATTCTGTCAAACACATTTGTATAAATTTCTTATATAATTAATAAATGTATTTGGAAAATATGAAAAATTTAATCAAGTCATATACTAGAACAAAAGTTATATTTTAAAGGTCGTGTTATTGTTTAAGGTCTAATAAAAATTACTAATATTTATTATATGGTTTTATGGAACTTTTTAGTTGTTCAAATTCTTATGAAAAAAAGAGGACAAAAAATAGTTTAAAGCTCGTTTAAGCCTCACTTCAGGATGTTATAATTTTAAAGATAAGTTTCACTCGAGGATGTTAAAATTTTAAAGAATAAAATCAGTCTAACAAAATTTTGAAAGGAGTTTTAGGAATTGACAAAATTTCACTAATTTTACATAGTACATTATAGGGGAAATGTACATTATAGGGAATAACTTAAAATTATTAATTTGCTAAGTAATTTTTAAAATATAACAAAAATATATATAAATTTTAGATACGTACGAGTATATAGGAATTTGTTTGAAATTTTGAATAACTATATAGTATTGATGAATAACTATTGTATATGATGGTATATGATAGATAACTAATTCAGAAGTATATAATATACATATAATATATAACAAAATATATATAATAATTATTTTTTAATAGTTATTATAATCTTTAATTAACTATTATAAAAAATAATTATTATTAATACATATTTATATTTTTAAATAATATGCCTTTCAAGATATTATGATTGTTTATAAGAAGAATATCAAGGAATATTTACACCTTGGGGGCTTCTCTAGTGTGCAAGTGTCCCCAAATGGAAATACTATAATTTTAATTTATAAGAATATAATGTTATTTACTTGGTTTATGTTATAACTATATTAAATATTTGCATAAGTTTTAAGATTTTATACAATATAATATTTAAATTATTTATTTAATTAATAAGCGATATAATAATTTCTATTTTATGTTATATGTACTTAATATAAATAACTTTCACTCTTCTTTATTTTATTTATGCAAGTATATATATCAAACTGGAGAGTATTTAATTAAATATATTTCCTCGAAGTCACTATATTTACATATTTAAACTTTGGTTGTAAAATCCATTTTGTCTCTAGTTTTTTAAACTATTAAATGCATTATATACTTATTCTTTATATTTGCAAGATCCAAAATTTTAAAATTATATACACTAATTATTTAAATAATTATTTCTTTCCTATATATATATAATAATTTAATAAATTTATAACATTCGTTTTGCAATTCTATTTTAATTATTGAATTATTGGACAATAAAGAATTTGGAATCGAATTGAATTGAAAATAAAGTAAAGTAAAATCAATTTCCAAAAAATTTTTTAATTCACGTGTGATAAAGCCAAGGTCACAAGGAAATTATTATGTAGATTAAATTATATATTCTTTTGTTATTTTTTTTTTTATTTATTTGTATCTGAATTTTATTTAAATTAAAATATATATTAAATATATTTAAAAAAAATTAAATTTTTTTCATTTTATAGATAAACATTTGTCAAATATTATTGAATTTAAGATAAATATAACACATATAGATACAAAATATTTATGTACAAGGTGTCCACGACACAATGCATTAAGGACTCAGTGATTTGGGCCTGTTTGAGATTGATATGGTCTTTTTACACATTTTTCTACACTACTTATTTCAAAAACGGTTCTAAAGATAGAGAAAAAATTATTATATATAGGTATTTTACTATAGGGCTTAAAAAGCTGTTTCAAAAAATCTATAAAAAGTGCCAAACATTGTTTTTTTTATAATTTTTTAAACTACAATGGATATATAGGGGATTAGCACACAAAATACTTAAAAAATATGTAGATATATAAATAATAATCAGTAGTTTTTAATTTAATTTTTTAATTATTTCAATTTTTAAATCATGTTTGTTATTTATATAATATATAAACGATTATTGGTTATTTATTATTAGAAATATATAAATATATAAATAATATTTATATATATATATATATATTCACTAATCAATTTAAATAAAGAAAAGAAATAAATAAATAAATATATATATATATCTTAAATTATTAATATAAGAATAATTATATAAATATATATATAGTATAGTAATTTAATGTATAAAAATGTATACATATTATTTGAATAAATATAAATATATATTTATTTTTATATTCATCTATTATTAACATACATATATATAGATATATATATATATTAGTCACTTATGTACTATATATATTTTATTGAATATCCATCATATAAGATTAAGTAATTATATATATATTTAACTTTAAAAACAAATCACTTTTTCATTTTTTAAATATTGCATTTATTATTTATTTATATTTATATAAATATATATATATATATATATATATATATATATTCTATAAATATATATATAGTAGGTATTTAAAAAAAAATTTTTTTTACCTTCACAAATATATCCTTGTCCGATTAAGCCCCACAATAAATCCGAACAATGATGGCAATAAGTTGGTTTATGAAATGTTTTTTTCCCAAATGAATGTCCACCATCCGCCATTTTGTACTGCGAGGAGAATATTATGGAACACTAAAATACACGATTCTATTACCGGTCTTCGAAACTTCACGCGATTTGAATCACTTTCCATTTCGACTTTGAATCCATTTTGGGTTATATTAAACACTATAATTTATTTTATTTTATTTTATTTATTTTTAATTTTTCTTTTTACTTTTTTAAAATATTATAAATAATTTCCTTAAAAAAATTTTTTTCTAATTTTTTTTCTAATATATTTTGTTTTATTTTTTTTTTTTTTTTTTTGTTTTTTTTTTTTATAATTTATTTGAAAAGATTATTATAAATATTTATATTTAAAATTAAATATAAAATATAAAAATTTAATAAAAAAAAAAATTGAAAATAATTAAATATATTCTTTAAATTTAAATTAAATTGTTAACGTTTTTAATGATACATTTATATAAAAATATATGTATATATTCTTTATGTATATTCCTATATTAAGGAATTTATATACATACATTTATGTATATATATATATATATATATATATATATATATATGTAAATATATACATAAAGAATTTTTATATATCTGCACGTTAATAAAAATTAAATAAATATTTTAATGTATATATACATATATATATATATAATTATATATATTTATTTAAAAAAAAAAAGTAAATGATATATTTTATAATTACATCGAAAGTAAAAAATATATAATTTTTATTAAATTTACATTTTTTTTAGAATTTATTTCTTGATTATTAGTTTTTTCCAACGGTCAAAATTTTGAAAGTCAAAAAAAAAATAAAAAAAAAAAAAAAATACTAAAAATTTTCTTTTGGAAAAATTGAACTGAAGCCCCCCCTTTTATAGTTGTATAGTGTATATTGTATATTGTATCCGAAAAAATAGATGCCGTTACCATTAAGGTTCCAACAACTACTTTTTCTTAATTTCAATATTAGTTTTACATGTCCATGTTTTAATTAATTTTATATTTTTTTTATTATATCTTTTTTGTTTATTTTTTTTATTTTATTAAATATTTATTTTTGTTTTTTTTTTTTGGAAAAACTTAATTTATACTTTTATTTAAAAAAAAAAAAAACTTTATAACAATTCTTTTTCATTTATAATTTCATTAATTTTAAAATGAAAGAAAGAAAGGAAAAAAAAAAAAGTATACGCAATTATTTTCCTTTTTTTTTTGTTTTTTTTTTAACTTTCCCAATACACACACATTTAAATATTTATGGACACAAATTTTTTTTTTGAAAAATTTTCATCTTTTATTTCTTATTTTTTTTATTTTTTATTTTTTTTTTTTTCTTAAAAATCAATTTGTTTTTTCATTTTTTCATAATTTAATTTTTCTTTATTTCATTATTTAAATATTTTAAACATATTCTAGTTTATAATAAATAAAAATTAAAACTATAAATTTATTTTTACATTTTTATATCCATTAAATTTAATTTTATTTTGTGTGGAATATTTTTATATATTAATTTTTTGAAAAAAAAATAAATTGTGTGTTGGAGAAACACACCTAGTTGAAACTTTCTACAAAAAAAAAAATTTTTCCTTTTTTTCGACAAATAAAAAAAAAAAAAACGAAAACAACAACAAGAATAAAAATAATAATCACTTTTATATAATGGTACTTATTCTCAATATAATAAGTATGTGTTTAAAAAAAAAACTTAAAAAATATCCCGCCCGGAAAATTTTCTCTTTTCGAAATTTTTATTTTTCGAAAATCACTTACTTTTCTTTCAACAATACAATAAAAAAAAAATAAAATTGAAATGGAAATAAAATTAAAAATTTCTATATTAATTACAATTTATAAATAATGTATTATTTTTTTTAAGGTAACAAATGAAAGCTTGTGTAAACCCATATTTACATTTTATAATATTTTAAATTTTAATTAAATTTTATATTTTCCAACACTCAGAAATAAAATAGAAAAAAAAAAACAAAAAAAACAACTTTAAATTTTTTTCTGTTTGCTATTCGTTTTTACAGTTAAATTATGAAGTTAAAAAAAAAAAAAAAATTTACTATTTAATATATATACAATGTAAATCACTCATAAAGCACTTTGTTTTTTTCAACAAAAAAATTAAAAAAAAATGATTTCATTTTTAAATTAAAAAAATTTAATTTTTTTTTTTATTTTTATTTTTTTTTTACTATTAAACTCCTTAATGTCTCATATTTATTTTATTTAATGAAGTTTTTTTCATGAATTCTGTGTATGAACATCTTTTCCTTTTTTTTCGATATTAAATTGTATACATATGTATGTGTGTATATGTGTAAAATATATATGTAATATGTACATATACGTTTAAATAACTAGTATAGGTACATTTTTATTAAATAACTATTTTTCATTCCTTATTTTTTCTTCTCTCTGGAATATCATGTATGTTAATCGGAAAGGAAAATATCCCAAAATCCCAACAAACCAACAACCCAACATCCCAACAACCCAATTTTCATTTGTTAAAAAATATATAAAATTTTGAATTTTTATTGTATTTTACGTGTGTATATATGTTAGTATTTTTCTCTATTATTAAGAACGCATGCTTTAAAACATGCGCGTTTTTAAAAAAAATTGAATTACATTTTTTTTAACTTTATTTTTATTCGTAATATTTTTGTGTTTTTTTTTTTATTTTTTAAAATTACCTTATATTAATTTTACCCATTAAACCCTTGTTTTAAGTTAATTTTTTGGTTCAGTACTACCAATTATTTCCACATCAGATTGTTATTTGAAATGGGAATCCAAAATTCAATGTGGAAAATATAAATGTGAATTAAATTTAAAAATAGGATTCCTTAATAATGTATAAATATAAATATTTATATAATGTACTAATTGTGGAAAATTTTTTGTTAAATTATTTTGTTTATATAATTATATGTAAATTATTAAAATAAATTAAACATTAATCATTATCTATATACTGTAATTATAATTTTATTTTAATCAATGCGTTTTTTTTTTTTCAAATCATATCGCGCGTTATCATTTTAATGTGATCTGTTTTGTGATGTGATTTTTTTATGATCAATATTATTTGATATAAAATTAATATGAAATTTACAGTTATAATGAATTAAATTAATAATTTTTGGGAATTATTTATATTAACTTTTTAATGTAATTCCAAAATTAAATTCGACGGCCATGACTGTTATTCGCCATGGATTTGAAATGTCCAAAAGGCAAATATAAAACTCTTAATATTTGTATTATGCATGATTGTTATTTACCGTTATTTTACATGATTTAGGATTATTCATGATAAATTTGAAAAATTTATTTACCTTTCCTTCATGACAGTTGCGTTTTATGGAATTCGATTGTTCGGTTTTAAACATTTTTATTTTGAAATTATACGTTTTTGACGCTTGGAAATGTCACAGGAATGGCGTCATCATAAAGTATAATGCAAGGATATACAAAAGTTTAGTTCTTTTTTAAACACGGAATATATAAATATAAATATATTTAGATAAACCAATGTATAGCGATTTAATTATCGTGTTAGAACTTGAGGTATGACGATCTGTTTTTGAAATTGATTCTATACTGTTAAATTTTTTTAAAAATATGATTTAATATACTCTTTTCACATCAACTTGGTCCTTTTTTAAAATGAAATTTGTCTATTTTCGAATGAATTGGTTAGTTTTTCAATACAAATACTCCTATAAATATTTTTTTTAATTAAACTCGTTTCTTGAATCCAATAATCGTATCCAACATATTTGGAAAAAGGTACTCCCCGATTTTATAGTAGAACCATACAGCAAGAAAATTTTAAAATATTCGATTCTCAAGCCCATCCTAGAAATTAGGCTTCAAAAATTTAAGTTCTGTTTTTTAAAAATTCATTTTAAATTTTTTTTTTTTTGGCTTAGTTACTATATGTCAGTTCGACTTTTCGGTGCCAGTATACGAGGCCATTTCCAAGTTAATTTGAAAATTAGCGATCAATTTAATTTGAAAAAAAGACCAAATTGATTTGAACATAGACAAATCGCATTTGAAAATGGACTAAAAACATGTAAAAAGTGTACATTATAGTATTAAAGTAAATAGTACATACTCTTATACTCTTATGTAAGACTTAACATACAATTGTTTCCTAATCTTTATTGCCATTACATGATGTGTGGGTATTATTTTTATATTATCAAAAAGTCCCTTGCACCTTTTTTCTCAGACGATTTTAAGAATTGTTTAATACTTCTTCAAATATTAGTTTACTCATACTTACATTTGCATTATTATATAATCACTAATCAGTTGGGACTTAAGAAGACTAAAGAATTTTTATTTTACGTTTTAGTTTTTATCAATTTTGATTTTTTTACCATTATCATCCAATAAATAAAAGTTGTTAAATAAATATTAAATTTAATTAATATTGAACTTTTCTACGTAAGTATTTATAAGATTATTCACATTAACCGTAACAAATATATAATATTGAATATAAAATATCTCTATATGTACGTATATGCATCATAAATATTATATAAACAAATTAAGAAAAATAATAATAAAAAAAAATAATTAAATTTTAAAAAGATGCGCTTAAAATGGTTTGATCAGTGATTTATTGAACGTAAATTTATATTAATATATATATATAAATCACGTAGATATTAATTAAACTAAATTATTATTAATACGAAGGAAAGGCGGGGATTGCAAATCGGTGAAATCGGAACATGGATTTTGATTCTAGAAGCATTAATTAAGGCGCCAATATCCCATTTCCTTCGTATCCCTGAATTTAGAAAAACAATTAGGGTTGTGGTTCGCGTACTTCCCTCACACCTCCCAAGCTTAAAAGCATATCTACCAAAATAATAAAGATAGAAACTTCAAATTTGGTACAAGAGTGTTTTTTTCTGTTTCAAGTAGGTTCATAAAATTGGGGATTAATTGGAGTCCGTGTAAGAGCATCTCCTACAGACCTGTCAAGAAGCTTTTTAAAAATTAACGCCTGAAATTTGAAATTTTATACAAGGTTGTTTTGTCTTGTTTCAATTATATTTTTGAATTTTAAAATGAATTGAAGTAGTGGTTACACCTCCTGAAAACAAATATGCATATCTTCGAAATTGATAAAGATAGAAATTTGAATTGGCCCAAGAGTGTTCTGTCCTGATTTATTTAAGTTTCTGAAATTTGAAGGTAAAGAAAGTAGTTGTTCGGATTGATTCCACACCCCCTTCTCAGACCTAAAAAGCACATCTGCGGTTTTAATAAAGTTAAAAAATTTAAAACTGGTACAAGGTATAGTTCTTTCCTGCTTGTTTAATGTTTCTGAAATCTGAGTGAGTTGAAATAGGAATTCATGTAACTGTCAATTGAATTTTTCAGGTGTATAGTATTAATTACTATGTCGTTGCATCGTTTGTATTTCAACGTTGCATTTTCTTTTTCCAAGTTTTTATGTCCGATTAAATAATTTTTTTCTCTTATTTAAACAAAAGATTGCATATATTTTATTGTGTAAAAACTTTATTATCTTTGTATAAATCGAAAATAATGAATATTAACTAATGCAAATACAAAATTGGAAAAATCTTAAAATAACTTGAATAAAAAAAAACTGTTTACAACTGTAGAATGAGGCAAAAATTTCGAAATAATGCAAAGCTAATTTTTAATTTTTTTTTTTACATTTTATAATATTAAATAAACTCAATAAATATATTAATTCTTAAACATTACAAAAAAAAACTAGTTTAATATGAACATACGATGCATTGCAAACAGTTTACAGTTAACGATAAAACATAAAACTCAAAATATTATCTAACTTTTGCACTGATTTGAAAATTGATGAAAAAGCCGTAATGAATTATATATGATAGTAAAATATTATCATAGCCATTATATTAACAATTACATAATTATGACCAAATATTTTGAACGTACAACAATAGCTCCCAACATTTCGTTGAGAGCAGAACTTCAATTTTAATTCTACAAAAAATACATCAAGCTTAATTTTTTGTTTGCATTACATTAATCATGCCCACATTTTTATACAAACGCAAAAAAATTGACAATTTTATAAATATAAAAAAAGTTAATACGATTATACAATATTACTTAATTTAATTAATAAATATAATTGATGATTAAAAAAAAGAAATGATTAATATATAAAACTTTAATAATTCCTTAATTTTTCAAAAAAGAAGTAACAATAGACTGATTAGATAATATATATAATTAAACTTATCTTAAAAAAATACGAATTGATTAAACAGAATTCAATAAAATTAATTATATCACAAATTTATTTTTGTCAAAAATATTAATTAGTAGATGCTGCTCGTCCTTCTACGGCACTAAATGAATCTTCATTTACAAGCCGTTGTCGTTCTAGATACATGGAAACTCGAATATTTGTTGTTTCGTGATTATTTATAAGTTTTAGAAGTGATATTACCAGGACACCGACAGTAAACGCAAATGCACCCCACGCTCCGAACTGTAAACAAAAAGCATATATAAGAAAAATGAAAGATAAACAATATGTTATGTAAATTATGAAATATGCTGAAAAAATTTAATATGACACAAAATTTAGATTATATAAATTTATAAAATTTTAAAATTAAATTGAAAGGTAATGTAATTATGTAAGTAAAGTTCGGTAGATTGCTTGCAAATATGCCTGATATTTGTCTAATTAAAACTTTATTTTATCAAAAATTATTTGAAATCAAGAAATATGACCCAGTGAGAAATAAAATTTTATTTCAGCAATAATTTTGGGACCTCTGAAATATCAACCTAATATATGCCACGGTAAATATGTTGGTTAGATAATTATTATATGTATAAGTATGTTATATTTTTTTATGTTCAAATGAAAATAAAAAATTATGCCAAAAGGATTAAATTTTTTTTATAAATTTAGAAACTAAGGTACAAAGTTCTAATTGACTTTCTTTAGTTACATTTTTAAATAAAAAAATGAAAATAAAGTATTTTCAAAAACAATAATTTGATTGAAACTAGATACTTAGAACAGTTCTGCATATATTTATGCAATCTTGAATTCAAATACATATTCTCATGTAAAAAATTGTGTATTAAACCTTTTAATATATAAAGTTTTTACATATTAAACACTTGCATACTACATGAAAATGGTAAAATGGCAATTCATGTATTTTTTCACATAATATTTCATGGGCATTCATGTGGCATGACATGACGCCGAGGATAAAATGTATGATTTTCACCATAATCCAATAAATTTGTAAGATTGCTTGTATAAATATCAGCAAACCGCAACAAACGTCGAGAAAAGTATGATGGATTATGATAAGTTCTAAAGACGCTTCCAAATTGTTCATTAAATACATTTTTATTTAATACTCTCAATTTATAACTTTCTTCTTTCCATTCTTCCAATGCAGTTTTAGATGCTTCAGTTTCAACATCTTGATAATCCTCTATTAGCGTGGTTAACATTTGCAAGAAATTGATATTTTTCTTAAAACACTCATCATTTAAAGTTTTTATTTCATGTGTTAGCTCATGAATTATTGCTCCTGTTCTCCAACCATAATGTAGTGTCACATCTGCTAAATCTAAAAATGGATGTTCAGCAAAATAAAGAACTGAACAACCTCGCCAACCTGTCAAATCTTGAAGATGTTTTACAGATCCTTCGTAATAAATCTTTTCTTTGTGAAGTTTAGTGACACGATCCCATAGATGACTATTTGTTTCCACATTAAACTCATGTAGTGGGGCAAAAAATTTCGTAAAGAATAGTGGGTTTTTTGCACAAACAATAACTTCGAAATATTTTCGCCAATCAACTCCTACCAAAAAGGTCATCCCATTATTCACAAAATAAAATGGAGTATTGGTAACTAAAAATAACTTTTTCCCGTGGTGAACTAATCTCTGCAAATATTTTACTAATCTTGGATTTTGTTCGATATATTTTGCAGGATCTTTAAGAACCTCCTGGTGCATAATTGGATGACTGGTTTGAACTGCTTTTTTCACATCATTAAATAAAATTTCCGGGTGATAATCAAAATTATTTTTGACAAAGAACTCTGTTATATTGCATAAAAGACCCATTTCTGGTAAAGAAAAAAGATCAGTCAACTGCACCATATTTGGTTTGTGATGTCCGCTTTTGTCATCCAAATCTGATTGTTCGTCAACATATGAAGCTGGTAGGGTGTGATTTTGATAAATTTTTAAAACTTCGGATTTTGAAACTCGCGTTAGACCACGATAAACTGATTCTAATTCAATTTGTAAAAATATATCGAGTTTCAAAAGCAAACTATTTTCAATATCATAGTGTAGACCTCGTACAGCAAATTTAGGAATATATTCCAAGTTTTTGATTTCTTTTGGATACTTTAAGTTGTCAACTATTATTTCTCTTCCAAGATTATAAAGAAGAATATCTAAACTAGGCTTGTAAGACGCTAAGGTGTAATCATAATCAAATCCATAAATCTCAACTTCCTTAAGATCTAATTCGTTACATGCAAATACACCATTTTCATTAACGTTATCTGGTAGTTTTTTAGAAGAAACTTTTTCTTTAGCCTTATGATATATGTCCCCAAAGTCTTTTTTCGTAAGCTTTTTTAATTTTTCCAAAAGTTTTTTATCATAATATTTTCCCAGAGACAAATTCCCAAAAATTGGTTTACAACATTTTTTACATAATTTTAAAGCACTAATTCTATTTATTGTCAACATTTTCTAGTGTTGACAGTAATGTTTATATTTTTAAATTTATAAAACAAAAATATAAAAGATAGGTAGAATTTATTTATTTAGAAAATAAGTGTCGTTAGTCAAACGAAGCGACTTAATTAAATATCTTATGAACGAGTGAATTTTGACAGAAAATAAATATATTTTAAACAAAAATTTGCTATAATTAAAGCTTTTAAATTAAAACAAAGATGTGTGATAAACTGAAAAATGAAATGTTAGATAAATTAACTTTTAAGGTCTAGTTAATTAAATTAAATCCTAAAAAATTTATATAAATTTAGTTCGCTTATCAAAACTCTAATATTTATTCTTAAAATCCTAATATTTATTTATTTTTACTGTTGAACCACTATTGCGGCTGTAGTGCATTTACTCAACATTAAAATTATAATAAACCAAAATCATAATTACTTTTACAATACTTAGTTAACTCCACCGTATTCACACATTTCATTTGTACTAATACAATACTTAATTAACTTCACCGTATTAATGCATTTAATTCTCACTAATACAATACTAAAATAACTTAACGGTCTTTTATAAGAATATCTTATTTCACCTTTTTTTTCATTTGCCCGTGAATACAAACATACAATTTAAAATTTAACAAAAATGCTGATTCTATGCATTTATAATTGAATAACAATTGACACCCGTACCGTATATAAAAAAATTATAAAAAAAATAAAATATAGAAATTGTACACTTTTGTTTTTTTACACCGTTTCATAAACCGATCGTAAAAAAACGAAAAGTAAAAATCATTATGAATAAAAAGTGCACATTCAGGGAATCTCCTTAAATATTAAAATTACCTAATATAAATCAGAAAAATATATGAAAGGTTATAGAACTGAATGTAGCACATATGTTTGCCACATAATTAATATAATTTGTAAATTAAAATTTGTTAAATTAAATTTTATTCTTAAAGAAAATGGCCCATCTGGCACTTTTATATTTTGAAATAACTTTTGACATTTATTTAGGTTAATCAATAATAATGTAAATTTAACTACCTAATTAATTAATTAATTTAATTTAATATTCATAAAATTTGTATAAATACCCTAAGATTTAGAAAAATAAATAACATTAGTAATCTTGACTTAATATAGTCAAGTACACCAAAAATATGTATTTTATTTAAAGAACAGAACTTCCATTAGATGCACTTGCTTAGGCAGCTGCTAGGAAGTAAACTTAATTCAAAAAGAGGCGTCTCGCTTCAACTGAATTAAAGACAAAAGAAATTAAATCCATCATAATATTACACATCATAATATTACATGGCGACCCTTGCCACATAAGACGGACCAAAGAAGGAAAGAAGACCTGCTGCAAAAGAAGAAAGAGAGATGACAAACGAAACCACTTTCTTGTCATGAACCCACTATTCAAAGAGAAGAACAGATTTGTAAGCAACATTCTACCGAACTTCAAAATCAACAAAATTTAATGGAAGCAGCCAAAAAAAAGAATTGATCAGAAGACATGCCTTGGAACAAAAACAACAGCCAAAAAGCTTGAAACAAAAAGAGTTACAAATTCGTAAACAATTTAGAGAAACTTGTAAAACTCAAACCAGACAATATAAGGCATTGAAAGCTCAAATTTTGCAAAAATACCCCTAAAGAACATCAAAAGGCTGTGATAAAGCAATTGAGAGAAGAGAAGAAGATATGCATTGCAAACAAACATTACGTTTAGATGAAAGTCAAGATATTGAAGATCAACAATTACAAGAAAGATTAAAATATGAACTTGATATTTTAATGAATTATCAAAGCAAAAATAAGATCCAGGCTCAAGCTCAGCGTGATAGAGTACGCAAAGAATTGGAAGATCGTGTAAATATACGAAGGTCATTGTTACAGAGTAAGATGGAAGCTGAATTGCAACAATTTAATCATGAAAGCTCAGAAAGAGCACGTTTGTTACAAGAAAAACAACAAAAAGAAATGGAAGCATTTGATGATGAATCATTATCCTTAGGATTCGGTTCTCTTGAAGTTAGCGAAGAATCAAAGGAACCTTTTCCAGATTTAACTGGAAGTTTATCTGGCTCTATGATTAGTTTAGCACATAGTCAGAGTTCAACTGGTTTTCCATATACTCTAGGTTCCCTATAGCATAGTTATATATCACGTCGTTCTGTAACCACTTTAAGCGGTCGAACAAAATCAACATCAACTAAGAAAACAACAACAACAATTTCATTATAATTTAAATCAAAATCTTTTAACATCTAAGGTTATTGAAGAAAAATATAATAAAAATGAACAACAATATGTTGATGCAAGTAATAATGAAGAAAATATGAGACGAATGTCTGTTTCTTCCATGTAAGTTTTAAGTATAAAAATAAAAACAGAAACATAAACAAGAACACGAAATCTTAAATAAGGAAAAGCAAATCATTAATAGGATTTTTTTTCATTAGCAATTTAATTAGTTTATATAAATTATTAGAGTAGAGAAAAACATTTTCAGTATGTTATTGGCTATTAAATAAATTATTAAACCAAATCTTTAAACAAATACGAACTAAATAAACCAGTAATCGAAAAAGAATTATTAGGAATTCATTGGGCAATAACACATTTTAGACCTTATGTGTATGGTAGACATTTCACAATCGTAACTGACCATAGACCATTAGTTAGTCTATTTTCACATAATAATCCATCATCTAGAATGACCAGGATTAGATTGGATCTAGCGGACTATAATTTCAAAATTATATATAAACAAGGAAAAATGAATACGAATGCTGATGCACTATCAAGAATTGATATAAATTCCGACTCCTTAAAAAAATTAATACCATCAAATAAAATTAACATAATTACAAGAAGCAAAGCTAGCATAACATCCAACAATAAAAGTAATGATGAGAAACCATTGAAACAGAAGCGTCATGAACTTCATATGTTCCAATGTACTTCGATATCAGAAACTAGAAACATAAAGAAAATAAAATTTGAAATAATAAAAGGCTGTGATGTGAAAAAGGATCATATGCCAAGTATAAATAAAAGAAAAGGCTGTAATGTGAAAAATGATTATATGCCAAAAATATATATGAATAAAAAAGGGGATATAATGGTACCAGTAAAGATAAGCGATAATCCATATCACGACTTCGGTATGACTTTGGAGAAACTTATCTTATATACTAAGAACAAAGATATAAATAAAATAGCGCTAAGTAATCAAGATGAAATATTTAATAAAATGGAAATTAATAAAATAAAAACGTTATATAACGATATAATAAATAAAAATAAATATGAATTAAAAATTTTAATATATACCCCACCTATAAATATAAAAGATGAAAAACTAAAAGAAAATATTATTAAAGAATATCATGATACACCACAAGGAGGCCATACAGGTATCAAGAAAACCATTAACAAAATAAAACAACGATATGTATGGAGAAAATTAAACAAAATGGTTAAAAACTATATAAATAAATGTAAAACATGTGCTCAGAACAAAGTAATAAAACATAATAAAGAAAACTTCGTAATAACAAATACTCCCACTGGAGCATTTGAACAAATAAGTATGGACACCGTAGGACCACTAAAAATATGTAATAATTATAGATATATCCTAACAATCCAATGTGAGCTAACGAAATACGTAGAAGCCATCCCACTTGAAACAAAAGAAGCCGCATCTATCGCAAAAACACTAGTAAATAACATCATACTAAGATATGGTAACTTTAGAACAATAAAAACAGACCTTGGTACAGAATTTGTAAACGAAATCTTCACAAACATTTGTAAAACATTTAACATAAAACATTTAAAATCAACACCTTATCATCACGAAACACTAGGTTCAATAGAACGAAATCATAGAATACTAAATCAGTACTTACGATCATTTACTCAAGACTATCAATGGGACGAATGGATCCCATACTTTACATTTTGTTATAACACAACACCACATACAGATACAGATTATTCACCGTTCGAATTACTCTACGGAAAAATACCAAACGTACCAACAAATTTCAACATAAATACACACATACCTATACAAGACATGAACGACTATGTACTTGAACTAAAAACGAGACTAAAATTCGCGGCAGAACAAGCCAAAAATATGCTTAACATTGCAAAACAAAATAGAAAAGAAAAAAATTACATAAAAGTCAAACCAATATTATTTAAAGTAAATGACTTAGTCTTAATAAAAAATGTAACAAAAAATAAACTAGATAGTCCATATGTAGGACCATATAAAATTATAAAAACAAACAATGTAAATTCTATTGTAAGATTCAAAAATAAGGAAAAAGAAATCCATAATAATAGATTAAAATTATTTAAAAATTAATAAAAATAATATATACATGTAAATATTTCCTTTTTAACAAAACATTATTACATTATAAATAAAAGAAAAAAAAAAAAAATTTTTTTTTTTTGCATTACAAAATTTAAAAATATTATTGTATTATAAACAAAATTTTAATCATAATTATCTCATGAAAATTACTTTAAAATAAAAACCCGCGGTATATGAATTAAGAAATATTAAATAAATTAAGAAACGTTACATAATTAATAATTAAAATTTTTTTTTACATACCATATATAATATACAATTAATTACATTTAAATAGGTAAGCAAAAACAAAAAAAATTAACAAAAAATACATAATAACAAAAATAATAAAAACATAAAAAAAAAAAAATGTAAATAACAAAAAAAAAAAAAAAAAGAATTTTCTTTTTGTACAAAATTCTTTTTTTTTTCCTTTTTACGATAAGGGTGTAGTGCATTTACTCAACATTAAAATTATAATAAACCAAAATCATAATTACTTTTACAATACTTAGTTAACTCCACCGTATTCACACATTTCATTTGTACTAATACAATACTTAATTAACTTCACCGTATTAATGCATTTAATTCTCACTAATACAATACTAAAATAACTTAACGGTCTTTTATAAGAATATCTTATTTCACCTTTTTTTTCATTTGCCCGTGAATACAAACATACAATTTAAAATTTAACAAAAATGCTGATTCTATGCATTTATAATTGAATAACAATTGACACCCGTACCGTATATAAAAAAATTATAAAAAAAATAAAATATAGAAATTGTACACTTTTGTTTTTTTACACCGTTTCATAAACCGATCGTAAAAAAACGAAAAGTAAAAATCATTATGAATAAAAAGTGCACATTCAGGGAATCTCCTTAAATATTAAAATTACCTAATATAAATCAGAAAAATATATGAAAGGTTATAGAACTGAATGTAGCACATATGTTTGCCACATAATTAATATAATTTGTAAATTAAAATTTGTTAAATTAAATTTTATTCTTAAAGAAAATGGCCCATCTGGCACTTTTATATTTTGAAATAACTTTTGACATTTATTTAGGTTAATCAATAATAATGTAAATTTAACTACCTAATTAATTAATTAATTTAATTTAATATTCATAAAATTTGTATAAATACCCTAAGATTTAGAAAAATAAATAACATTAGTAATCTTGACTTAATATAGTCAAGTACACCAAAAATATGTATTTTATTTAAAGAACAGAACTTCCATTAGATGCACTTGCTTAGGCAGCTGCTAGGAAGTAAACTTAATTCAAAAAGAGGCGTCTCGCTTCAACTGAATTAAAGACAAAAGAAATTAAATCCATCATAATATTACACGGCAATGTTAGTGAAATGGCATATATATAATATATATTTCATTTCATTGGTATTTAATTTAAAACGATATTGGAAATATGTAAAATTATATTTTGTTTGCTATTCAATACAGCATCAGTTCTTGCAACTAATGTAAATATTGCAAAAAACAGAATCCATTCCGTTCTAATGTTCTTGAATCTTGATGTACTCTTTTTAATTATAAAAAAATTTCTTTGTTCCGTTTGGAGAAAAAACAAATTAAGTTATACTTATACCATACAAAAATAATATATGCTTAAACTTAATATGTAATTAACATAAAATTATTTCACTGTTTTGAATCATTTTTTTGTTTATAAATTACCTGTGCAGTTCCCATTTCTATATAAAAACGAGATGTATCAATTTTTTCGTTTTCTTTTGTTATATTTTGACCCGCAGATATTTCACACGACGGAAAACGTTCAGTCATGGCACTGCACCAATATATAAAACCAACAGTGATAATTATTGCTGATATGATTATAAGAATGAACATTAAAATTCCAAACATTACGTCCAAAAACAAACCGATAAATGCAGTATCTTTTTGATTATAGGCAAGATGAGCAAATCTAAAAATAACAAATTTTAATTATTTCAATGTTTATAACTTAATTTTACCTGTATATTTGAAAACCAGAAAAAAACATAAGAAACATCCCAGTTCCAATGGGAAAGTTACAAAATAATTTGGAAGGCCACTTCACGTCAAATAATCCATCATCTTCTCTCCATGTTCCATTAGCAAATAGAAGGCATCTTCCACTTAAAACATAAAAAAAGTAAACAAATATTATTTCATCTAAAAACTTTAAACCTATTTTGCTTGAAATTTTAAAATTTTATTAGATTAACCAATTTAAAATATAATAAAGAAAAAAAAAAACAGAATATTAAAAACTATAAAAAAAATGGTAAAAAAACATGTACAACGCTTAAAATAATTGTATTATTTTGGTGGCTAAATTTGGAATTTCAGTTTGAATTATTTATTAACTTAATTATCAATTATATAAACGTAATTGTCAATTTCAAACAATAACAATAAGGATATTAATTTAATTTTTACTTTTGGTACTTAGATTATTTTACAGAAAATCTTTGAACTTCATCTATACTTACTTGAAATCATTTACTTGCAAATAAATGGGTATAAAAATACATAAAGAAAGTATTAAAATTATTACATATCCCGCAATTTGACTTAAAATTAACATGTTAGTTAAACCCATTTTTTAAATAATAATAAAAATTACACAAATTACACCTTATTTTGATATGATATGACTTCTTATTGAACTTTCTGCTTATATTTATTTGTTTTTTCTTTTTGATTAAATTTTGTTTTTGACAGTTGACTCATTTAATCATTTATTGCTGTAGCAACCCTTTTTTCTTTAAACAACTAATTTTCTAATTTGGTTTGTGATTTATTACGATTCAAATTTCATAACTTATCTCTAGTCTATAGAATGCTTACTGTTTTTTATTTTATTTTTTTAATTAAAAACTGAGAAAATACCTATAAGGAACGTAACCGTAAGGGACAAAGGGGCCAACGTAACAAAAGATAAGTCCACCTTCTTCTTTAGCTGCTTATCCACTACTGGATGTCTGCGATCACATTTCTGAAGCTCTCTCTATCTTGTGCTGCGTGCATTAATTCTCCCACCGTTTGGAGGCCCGTCCATTGCCTGATGTTTCTAAGCCACGACATTTGCTTTCTGCCGACACGTCTTCTGCCTTCAATTTTACCTTGCAGAATCAGTTGTAGAATATAATATTTGTCATTGCGCATTATATGACCTAGATAAGATGTTTTCCTACGCTTGATTGTTAATAACAACTCACGGTCTCTATTTATTCTACTTAGAACCTCACTATTGCTCACTCGATCTATCCATGATATTTTCAATATTCTACGGTATATCCACATTTCAAATGCTTCAAGCTTATTGATGGTCGTTATTTTTAGAGTCCACGCTACCATACCATAGAGGAGTATGGACCACACGTAGCATTTAACAAACCGGATTTTTGTTTCGAGATTGATATCACGGTTGCATAAAACTTTTTTATATTTTACAAAACTGCTACGAGCATATTCAATTCGGCATTTTATTTCCATATCTGAGTTCCAGTTTTCATTTAGCCAACATCCTAGATATTTAAAACTTGAAACTCGTTCAATTATGGTGCCATTTATGGTTAATGTTGCGTTGTTGAATGTGTTGGTTCTAGAAATAACCATAAACTTGGTTTTAGCGATATTAATATTTAAGCCGAAAAGTCTGCTGCGGTCGCTTACTGAATTTATAAGTTCTTGAAGTTCAGTTATATTATCGGTAATTAATGTTGAATCATCTGCGTATCGTATGTTGTTGATATTAACCCCATTTACTTTTACTCCAATATTTGTGTTATGTATTGTTTCCTCAAATATAGCCTCGGAGTACAAATTAAAAAGTAAGGGTGACAATACACAGCCTTGCCGTACTCCTCTTCTAATTTCAACGTCTTTTGTAATGAAGTTTTCTGAAACTACATAGGCTTTTTGGTTCCAATACAAGTTCTTGATACACTGAATTTCTTTTTGATCTATATTAATTTTACTCAAAACCTCCATAAGTTTATTATGTTGAACGCGGTCAAAAGCTTTTTCATAGTCTATGAAACAGAGAAAAATATCCTTATGAACGTCTCGGCAGTTTTGAACCAAAACTTGGAGGCCGAAGAGAGCTTCTCGAGTACCAAGACCTGCTCTAAAGCCGAATTGTGTATTACTAATTGTACTTTCACATTTCTTGTAGATTCGTCCACCTAAGAAGACAAAATTTAAAAATGAATTCCAATTTTTAATAATAATAATAATAATATAATAATAATATAATAATTGTTGTAAGTAATATTGTTTATTTGATACATTTTGATTAATATATGTATAATTTTTGATGGTTACTTAATGGTAATAATACTACATAGTCAACTTACTAATTATATTAACTTAATTTAAATAAAAAAATTAAAATAGTACTACATATTACTATTTATGTACTACCAAACTACTTGAACTTATGTAAAGTGACAAATGAACCACCTTCTGAAACAAAATGTTGCTATGCTACCAAGGTCCAAGTGCCAATTCACAGTTGGCAGTTGTCACTGGCAGTTGCTGACTTAAAAATCTTAATGTAAATCTAATGTCAATTGGATAATATATATTATATATGAATCTAAAATTTAATACAGGAATTTTCTATGTATAAATGTTAAATTAAAAATATTTTATGTAAATGTAAGTCAACTGAAAATAAATAAAAATTTCGCTATGGCTACATTACCACCAAGAAAAAATGCAACTCCAACAAGATTATCTAAAAAAAATATTAGCCCTCTTCAAACTTTATTGCAAATGGGGTTTTCAAAGCACCGAGCGTAAGTATTTTATCGTAATTTAATTTTTTTTAGTATATAAACAATTTCTCTTAATGAAATATTTAAATGTAGAGTTAATGTACTTATAATTTGTGTACTTTTGTAATACATATCTGTTTTTATTTTTGTTTATCGTTACATTATGTATGAACCGAAATATTTTTAATTACATATAGTTTAAATAGTAATTAAATAAAAGTATATACGTTTTATTTTAATTCATTACTATTTTATTTTTACATTTGAAAATATTTTTTAGAGAAAAGGCGTTGGCTTCTACCGGCAATAGAAGTGTGCAGTTAGCTTCAGACTGGCTTTTAGCTCATGTAATTAATATATTTTCATAGCTTTTCGAAAAATTTTTCTGCATTGTTGAAAAACATTTTCAGGTAGGTGATCAAACGTTGGATGAATGCAATCCACGAGAATACATTCTTTATGTTTGTCCAACAGGACCTCTAGGAACAGTGTGAGTTTTTATAAAGTTAACTGAGTTTAATTTCTTTTATCATACTAATATTTTCATATTTTGTTTTTGTTTTAACATATTTAAGTAATTTTAGAATTATAAAAATTATGAACGTCTAAAGAAATTATTATACATATACATATACAAAATTAATTTAAATATTTTTTAGTTTAGAAGAATTCTGGGACAAATCAAAAGATATGTGTGGATGGAACGGAGCTCATAATTTTGTTCCACATATAACGCTGGTCTCATTTTTTAAGGTTTCAAATATTTTGCCAAAAATTAAAGGTTAATTCAGAAATTTAAAAATTTTTAGGCTCCAGATGATAGTGCCCCTCATTTGAGTAAATCATTGAAAACTGTTGTGGATATGGTTGGAACTGTAATGGAAAACCCTATAAAATTAGAATTATACACCAGTCAAAACTTTATGGGCTTCTTTGTTGAAGAAAGTGATGCAAATTTTCTCAAGCGTCTTGCTTTGCAATATGTAAAAGAAGTTTCAAATTCAAGTAGGTATTAATATTAAAAAAATTTATAAAATTAACATTTGTCGCCCAAAAAAGATATTTTTTTCTTCCAACACATTCTGCTTTCAATTATTCAGGTATCTCCGAATAAAGTATTACAGTGTAGTACAAATTCTATAAAAATATACTGTAATTTTTTTGCTCTGTTTTTTAAATATATTTAGGAGAATGACTTTTTCAAATTTTATTCAAAGTAAAAATCTATTTCTGGGCGACTATATATTTTAAACTATTAGCATTAAAATAAATTATAAAATGTTTTATTAAAAATTAATATTTTACAAAAATCTATATTTTCAAAATTTAGTTATTAATGACACGTATGAACAATTAGATGCCATTGTTGCTTGTTTTCCATGGTGTGGTTCTATTTCAGGTTCTGGTAATCGGTGCATACCTCGTAGTAACCGATGTAAGAATGTAGATAGACCTCTTATTTAAATACTTTAATTTTTTTTTGTGCATGTAACGGATATCCAGTAGGTAAAGTTTTTCTTGTTTTAGGCATCTTTCGTTTAATGCTGTTTATTTAAAAGTGTTGTTCTAATTTACACCAAAACTTAAATGTTTTGAAAATGAAATCGTTTTTTTTAATAATGTATAGCTTATATACTTTTGCGCAAATATTTTTTTCATGTGCAAAATTAGAACAGCCCCTATTATTTTACTAACCAATTATGTAACAACCTCGCAGGATATCTAACCTTTATCATATAATTATAAGTACATTTTAGTTTTCAATTTTAAAAATTATTCTTAACGCTTTATAGTGAATTTTTTATAGCTTATAATTTTTTAATTTATTTAAATATTAAATCTTCATTTATTTTAATATTAAAAAATATAATTAACTTAATTGAAAATTTTCCTCAATCCTTTTTTATTTCAGTTTACAACTTTATGATATATTACAATAATTTTCAATAAATTAATTGTTAAATTTATCATTAATTGTTCAAAACTGTTTTAGCTATATCTCTAGAGCCTCACGTTAAATCGTTGCACATGACATTGGCTTATCAGTTTCAACAAAAGGATTTCAGCGTATTAAAATCTCTCGTTGAAAAGTTAGATCCAAATATACCGTCGAATTGGGAATTGCGTTTATATTCCAGAGATTCAAGATTAGGAACAAAACAAGTATTTTATAATTAATTTTTGTTATTTATAATATAATTTTTTTTTTCAAGGTGCATAAAGTGCTATTTCCGCACACACCTTTAGAAAACGACGAACTTCAATTAAGACATGGTGATTATATATACCTTAATAGTGAAGCCGTTGAATCTTCTTCTGATGGTTGGGTTGAAGGTTTGCATTATGAATAATTAAGTAAATATATTTATGTAATTGAACTTTAGGTATATCCTGGTTAACTGGAATGTCAGGTTTTATACCAGGCAACTACACTGAACGTACAGCAGAATCTGATGCATGGACTTTACATAGAACAGTTCCATTATATTCAATTACTCCACCAATACCATCGATATCTGAAGAAACTGACAATTTAGATGGAAGTAATGATTTTATATCAACCCCTCAAATAAAATATAATAATGGTATTTAAACTTATGTTATTTTGCTCCAAAGTTTATATATCATTGAATTAAATCTATTGCTAAACTGTTTTAATTAATTAACTTTGTGAGATAATCAAAATTAGTTTGTTACCTTTTTATTTATATTATAATTAAGATTTTTGTATGTAACATTAAAACTAATTTCTAGTCCAAGATAATACTGAAATAACAAATATTAATTTGCTTCAGATAATTGAAAGCAAAATTTTAAAAATATATGCTAAGAATAAAAATCAGAAGCCATATTTTATAATCCACAGATTTAAGAATATGTTTATTTTTACAATTACTTATACTATTTATTTAAAATTTTAGAAGAAATAAAATTATGCACAGCTATTCACATTGAAAAATCAACATCAGAAGAAGACTTTGAAATTTCTGAGAAACATACCACAGAAAGAAATCCAATTAAATTGGTTAAAAATGTTGATGCAATATCTTTAAAAGACGAACTATTTAATCCATATGAAAAACCTTTTAAAAATTTAAGTGTTCCCAACCGAAAAATTTATTTAATGCGCCATGGAGAACGCGTTGATTTTACATTTGGCACTTGGGTACAAAATTAAAATAAAGTTTAAAACTACACGGTTTTAATTTTGATCTATTTCCAGATACCTTATTGTTTTGATGAATTTAATATATATGTCAGGAAAGATCTTAATATGCCTAAATTTCTTCCTAAGAGGTAAAGATAATCTGTTTTAAATTGTTTAAAAAAAAAATTTAAATTGTTGATAAGAAAAAAAAAACTTACATATTTTTTATATTATAAAAATTTATTTTTAGAAAAAAATGTCCCGAAGGATGGCAAAACGATTCTCCATTAACAAATATAGGATTATATCAAGCACAATTAACAGGTGAAGCAATGAGAGAAGCTGATGTAAAAATTGATCACGTTTACTGTTCACCTGCTTATCGTTGCATTCAAACATGTTCAAGTGCTTTAGAAGGTAAACTAATTTTAATTGATATTCAATATAAAATATTTACATTTTATTTATATATTTTTATGAAGGAATGAAACTAAGGGAAAAATTACCAATCAAAATAGAGCCAGGATTTTTTGAGTGGATGGCGTGGTATCCAGATGGGGTGCCTGATTTTTGTACAGCTGAAGAATTAAATGAAGCCAATTATAATATAAACAAAGATTATAAATGTATTGTTGATGAAACTGATTTGGAATCTTGTTCAAAGGAGACTTCTGAAGATTTTTATTTAAGAAATTATGAAGTTTTGGAAAAAATTATTCAAAAAACAAGTAAGATACATTCTCAAATAAATATAAACGTTAATTTTTTTTTTTTTTGTTACAGGCGGAAATCTTTTTGTGGTTGCGCATGCTGCAACATTGGAAACGTGTACCAGACAACTTGTAGGAAAAAATCCTAGATCGACAAATGAACTTAGGCAAATTATTCATAAAATTCCCTATTGCAGTTTAATTTCTATAGAAAATATAAATAGCGAATGGAAAATAGTTGAACCAGTCAGTTTACCAGTAACTCATTCAAAAAATCCGCGTTTTGAATGGAATATTCTCGTTGCAACTTAATTTTTTTTAATTAAGTATTAAATAAATAATATTTATACATTCTATAATGAAACATAAAGTAAAGAGATTAATTAGAAAATTTTCTAGCTTTCTAACATTTAGGAAATATTTGTAATGTATTTTAAGTAAATTTTAATAGGTTTTTTAATATATTGTTTTATATTTTACTTTATAAGGATTTTGTAAAATTGTTATTATATTTATAGTTCCATTAATTTAAAATTTATACTTTTCATTTATAATTATGATTATATATTTATAACATTTTTTAATTTTAGTATAACTTTATGTGAAAAATTAGCAAATTTTATTATAAATTTTCATTTAATTTGTTATAATTGTTTAAGTTTGAATAAAATGTAATCTCGAATAAATAATTATAATAAAACTATTTTATTTTTTAACAGAAAAGTAACTACATATATATATATATTTTTGGTAATAGAAAATGTTCCATTTAAAACTCATTATATATGTATATTTGTGCCAAGTATCATCTTGTTTTTTTATAAAAAAAAACATTTTGTTTTGTTTAATCCGTTTTCTTTTGTTTTGACACGTACGTATGGGTCTGGGTCAATAAATTTTAATAATTTATTAAGATTTTAATTTAATCATTTTCTTAAATTAAAGGTCAAATGCGGTCAAACAAAAAGTCAAATATAAAAAAAATGTACATGTATGCACTAATCATTATTCTGTCGCTTGCAAAGTATTTTGTTAAATTTGAAAGTAAAATATTTACACATACGTAATACGTATATACTTAAATGAGCATACATTAGTATTATTTTTGATCCTAAACACCTCATATTCAATATATTTTATTCAAATTAAATAAGATTTGAAAATTATCTTGAATACATATGCATGTAATGTAAATAAATTAGGTTATTTCATTTTACTATTTTCTTTAAAATTTAAATAATATGTATCTAAAAATCTTTTTTGAATACTTTGATTAAAAAAAAACATTTTTAAAAAACTATAAAATAAATTTATTTAAACATTTTCACCAACTTATAATAACATACATTGTTATAAAATAATTAACAACTCATTAAACTTTCATTTTTTTTTAAATTTCAAACCATAGTCCACAAAATAAAACTAATCACTAAATCGAAATGAGTAATGTAAATACCTTTCTAGTAATATTATAGTATTCAATTTTTTTTTGATTTTATAACTGGTGTCCCCACAAATTTTTTTCTTTGGGCAAACATATGTAAATATAATTGTGGAAAAATAGGAACATACGAAATCATAACAATCCAAAGTAAATAGAAGTAAGAAAATGTTGCATTGTACTTGTTTGGCATATTAACACTCCACACACTATTATTTTTAGCATAATTTTGAGCCCAATAGAAACATAGAAGTTCCCCAGTTACACCAATGGGATATAAAGCTATAAAAGTAGTATACCTTAGCCAGATTAAAACATACGGGACCATATTCACAATATTCAAAGCATAATATCCATATCGAATAATTTCTGTAATAGACCAAGCTAATAGGGCTAATGGTAAACCTGGAGACTCTTTTGCGTCAGGTGTGGCCATTACAACTCCACATACTACCATTACACGGCTAAAAACTTGGAAAGTTGTTAGTATCGGGTTACTTTTAACAAATCCACAACTGGCATTGAGTATCTAATAGAGGAAAGTTATTTTAGCCACGTTTATCATTTTAATATTTTAAGTTAGTTTACTTACTTCTAGCACAGCTGCATTTTGAAATATTATTACTGACCAACCAATATAATTCCATAAGCTTTGATTAGGAACTCCAACTAAGTAATAAACATACAATTGATATAAAATGTAAGACCACCTGAAAATAATTATTTTTTTATTAATTTTTATATAAATATTGATTTTAATTTAAATACCCAGCAACTTGAATTCCATTATAACCTAACAAATATAATTTTGTTAACAAACTTTGCTTTGCTTTCTCTTGTGCCATCTCAAAAAAATTTTGAAACGTATGCGGGAAAACTAAACTACTTAAAATCTAAAAGTTCAAATTTAAAGTTAGTAATAGACAAAAAATTAGGCATTATAATTTTTGTTATTTTTGCTTTTATTTCAATTTTGCTTTCTCTCTTCCAAAATTTTTTAAACAATGTCATATACAGCATTACCAGACTCATTGAAATAATTAAGTAATTAGTATAATTAACGTAAAATCAAACTTTTTCTGCTTAACTAATGTAATTAAGTGCTGCCATATTTAAGGTTGATTTTCCTAAATAGGCATCGTGACGTCGCCATACCGTGACTTTTTATGTTAAATTATTCTTCTTTCCGGAATCGATTAAATAAGAAAGAGTAAAATTTTTAGAATAACATTCTATAAATTGATTAAAATATTTATTATGTACTTAGTACTTTTAACATGTTTCTACATATTGTTAAAATTGGTAAAAATTGAATATAAAAATTAATTGAAATTTTTTAAATTGCAGACCATAAAACTTAGTATCCAACTAAAGGCCTTTTTACACGACCAAATAAATATAATGAAATTCCAAAACGTTTTTCACCAAAAAAATATAATGAAAATAGATTTTGTAATATTTATTCGGTGGTGACGTCATTTAAACTATTGTAATTTTTTTTTAAATTTTAAAACCGTCTTGTTGAAATAAAAATTATAAAATGTCAAATTCCAAACTAACAAATTTAATTTGGTCGTATAAAATTCAAAATATAAATATGTTTGAGAAATGTCAAAGTAAACTTCAAAAACATATTAAAACAATGACATTTCTGCTCAGTAGAAATTTGTTAAAATTTTCGGAATTTTTATTTGATTGTCTAAAAAGGCCTTAAGTAGAATGTTTGAAAAGTTTTACTATTTGTAGTACAGTCGTGTGAGTATCTTTAACTTGTCAAAAACATGAAAATATTTTGTGGTCGTAGCCACAAACAGTATGTACTGTAGCGAAGTTGTCAAAAATATTTTAATTGTAGTCGCATTTGAAATTTTTTGTCGTTGAGGTTGAGTATGACGGTTATAAAATAAAAATTTAAATTAAAAAAAAAGTTAAGAATTTGCATCAACGAATTTTTAACAAGAGTTTTACGCTTTTAATGTTGGAAGGAAGGATTCTTAGAGTTGACAACGAAATTGTTGTTACCTATTTTCCAGAGTACTTTATTATTTGTATAACAGATTTCGAATTATAAATAACTTTACAGTTCATTACCAAACCCCTTTTCTTTCAACATTTATTTTATAATTTTTTATAAATTTTAATAAAACATGTAAAGTAAGAATTAATAATTATGTATTTAAATTTTTAAGTAAACAATTTGTACTGAAACATACAACAATATATGTTTTATATACATTTATTATGTTACATTTAAATTTAAAGCGGTAAAAAACAAAGGTTTTGTATAAACCTTTGAAATTATTATATATGTACATATGTATATGTTACACTTAACTTTTTTACTTAATATTGTATGATTTTAAATTAAAATTTCATTTCTTCATATTTTGTAATTTTTTCAACAGAAGAGTATCTTTCTGGTACAGCTCCTTCAAATTGCAAAGCATCGCTCGATGCAGCAAAGCCAGATGAAACACATTTTTGTAAGCAATGCAAATTTAACATTGCAGAAATAAATCCACTACAAAAGCTATCACCAGCTCCTAACACATTCACCAAATTGTTAACTTTAGGCGCTTCAAAGAAAAAAATTTTACGATTCAATGATTTATTACTTTCATTTCCTTTATAAACACAATTTTTGTCAAAAAAGCTCTCTTGCAAATCGTTCTTGCTGTCAACAATTACGCCTAAGGATCCCAATGTTAACACAATGCAATCAAAATGTGCTTGTACTTCATTTAGTAATTGAACTGCTTTATTTAAAATTTCACTTTTACTTCTGTTAAAGTTAATGTCAAAATTATTTTCTTTGCTTTTATTATTTATAAAATTTGAAATTGCTTGTAGTTCAAAAATGTTGGGAGATATAAATTTAATTTGACTCGTTAATATTTTTGGCAAATCAAATGGTATATGCGCTAATCTCATGTCAGTTGGCTCGAAAAACACTACAAAAGAAATACATAAATTAAAATAAACCCAAAAAATAAGGTTGTTATAATAAATAGTAAATAATTAAAATATTATTTGATAATACACAAATATTATTAAAGAAAAAGGTGAAGTATATGTAGTTACTTTCAAAAGTTAATTATATTATTTTATATAATATATTAATAATAAATAATTATATATTATATTTTGCTTAACAGAAGAATTATGAGGGATTTAAACAAGATAGGCAATTTATGATTTAAGAAAAAAAAATTTACAATTCCCTAAGTCAGCAGTTTCAAGATTTGATAACCGCGGGTTCAGGTTCTGGAAACTTCTAATCGAACCAAGGGCAAATAAGCAGATCTCGGAAATCAATAAAGATAGAACCTTCAAATTCGATACAAAGATGTTTCTTACTGTTTCCCTTGTGTTCCTAAGGTTTGAAATAAATTTGAGGGATGGTTCGGGTACCTTCCACACATCATCCAAGATTTACAAGCGAACCTCTGAAATTATAAGATATTTATAATCAATTTTTGGTACGTGGGTGTTTTGACCTGTTTTTATTATTTCCTTTAGATTTGGGATGAATTGTATTAGTCTTTCAGGTACGATTCACAAACCTTGCAAGATCTAATAAACATATCATCAAAATTAATAAAGATAAAAGTTTGAAGTTTAGTACAAGTGTGTTCAACCAAGTTTTCATATTTTTTCCAAAAATTTGGATAAATTAGACTGGTGTTTTGGGTACCTCCCACACACGTCTCAACAGCTAAAAAGCATATCTGTGAAATTAATAAAGGACTAATAATATCATTTTACATAAACAGATGATTAAAAATATTCAAAAAAAGCTTTTTAATTATTTATTTTCTTTTTATTAAGTAAATTTTAAGAATTTGCTTGATAGAAATACATAAAAAAAATCCATGGACTATAAAAATTTTCATAATTGGCAATTAAGTTTTATTTGTTTTATTAATTGATAAATATTACAATATAACTAGTAAATGGATACTTATAATATCCCAAAAATTAAATATGTATAGTAAAGAATTTAGAAATTTAAAGAATTTTAAAGAATTTAAATTTCATTATTTAAAAATTTTTCGCACAATTCCGCAATATTTAAGCAAACATCACAAATACAAGTAAATTCGATTCTAGATAAATCTCTTCTGTTTTTATGTAAATAAGCTTCCTAAAATTCCATGAAATTAGCATTTTCAAATTTGTGTTTGATTTAAATTTTACCTGACTTATCAAAACTCTTTCACAATGCCTTGCAATTACCATTATTTTTAATTCCTTTAATGTATTCATTATTATTTCAATAGCTTTATCCAAATTTTCACTACCAGAGCAACCCAACAAATTTAGCTCTTTAATTCCGGCACAATTTTTTGTAAAGATTGTAAAGCCGTTTAAAGAAACTTTCCTTATTTTTAACCAAGGTAAATTACTAAAATGAGGAAAGCATGCAGGCAAGTAAAGTGTTCTTAATTTTTTGAATCTTAAACCGTATAATAAGGTTTGGTCTGTTATCTTACAGCACCTTCTTAAGTTTAAACTGACAAGTTTATCTAAAGTGGAAATGCTATATCCGGTTTTTTCTTTAGTTTTTAGATTAATACCGGTGAGACCATAATCAGTTACCTAAAATAGCATTGAAAACAATAAGAATTATTTTAGTCTCTTAGTGTCCACAAAAGATTTTTACATTACTACTGGCAAATAAATTTAATTCTAAAAGATTTTGGCAATTGACTATAATTGACTGAACTGCAACGTCATTTAATGTTTTACAACCACAATGTAAAACTTGAAGATTTGGCAGATTTTCAAATATTTTAATATAAGCATCATCTGATAAAGATACATTTAAGCATCTAAAATCGATTAATTTATAATTACTATCTTTAACTAAACCTTTTTGTATTCCATTACTCCAAGATTTTGACATATTATTTATATTTAAACTTCGAAGATTTTTTAAATTTAAAATCTCAAACATTACAGCACTTGTAAGTTTTCGATTATCTTGTATGTTAAGTGCTTCTAGTTGAGGCAACTGTTTTAAAATAGTGTTCAGTGTACTATCACTTAGTTTAAAGCATGACTTTAAACTTAAACTAATTAAATTTTGCATTTTAAAAAAATTAACAATATCACACAATTTTGTATAAGAAAACATTAGAGAAAAATTTTGTAATTTTAAATTTGAACAAAGAAGTAATGATTTTAAAAATGATGCACAACTTTTATTGAGTTTTAACGACAACTGTTTTAAAGATTTTTCATTATTTTTAATAATTTGATATAAATAAACGTTGCAATTTATATCAAGATCATTAAGATGTATATTTAATTTTTCAAGATTTCTTTTTGAAGATAGTAATTTTAAACATGTTTGGGTTGAAAAGTCATTATTAATCAAAACTAATGTCTTTAAATTCGGAGATTCAACGGAAATCATTTTTGAAAATTTTAAGTAATCAGTTTGGCTTGTTAAAGAAATATTTTCTTCAAAGCTAAATGTTGTGTTAATGCATATTAATTCAGTAAGATTCGGTAACAGTTTCAGTATTGAAAAAAGTGTTTCGAATGACAATAATTGTTGATAATTCTCCAGTATTAATTTCTTAGTACTTAATCTTATATTTGTTGAGAAAAATTTAATTAAATCCTCTATTGCCATATTCTGATTATTTTTGTATACTAAATGAATGTTTCTAAAATTCCTAAAACTGTGATTAAATATTTCACAAATATTATTGTCAAGAATTGTCAATTTTAACACCAAACGATTTTCAAACTCAGGAAGTTGTGAAGCTTTTAACCATTGATGACAAGTTAACTGGGCTGCTTTGAAATCTCTATCATTTATATATTTATACACTTCTGCAATTATCTAGAAATTCGAAAACATTTTTATCTAACCATATTATTTTAATAATTCAAGGATGTCAGTAAATATTTTGTAATAGAAAATAAAAAATACCTCTAAAGGCAGATCATTAAAAAAAAACATTTTTTTTTTTAAATGTTTTGTTATGTGATAATATAGGTTTCTTTTTTTTATTAATTTAATGGATTTAAAAATTCTTTTATTAATTAAAATTTATATACTAATAATAAACAATCCAACATATCAACAATCAGCATTCATCAATAATAACAAAAAAAAATATTTGACACAAAAATAATAAATAAAACAGTGTCTAGACTTTACTATTGTCCTAACTCCTAGTGTCTGCATTGGGCACTCAAATATTTTTTTCAAACTGAAGTGGTAGAGAATTGAAATGTCAAAAAACAAACAAAATTCAAAATGTCTAACACTTCTTCTTCAATTTAAAAAAAAATTAAAACTGAGTTTTTTTTAGACTAATGATGATAAATAATACTTTCTAAGGGTGAAATTGCTTTATAATAAATATTAGTATAATTTTAGATTGTAGAGCATGCATTAAAATGCTCCTCTTTCATCTTGCCTCAACTGATGTCTGAAAGTTTACACCAGTATTCCATTAAATGATATTTAATTAATAAAAATAAAAAATTATTGATATTAATTGTCAAGCAGAATGTCACTCCATAATTCAAAATTTGATGAGGTGTTACATATATGAGCAAATAAGTATAATTTGTAAGGACAGCGATAGATTTAATAGTTTTATTCGACGGTTTTTTTTTAAACCTTAGAAAAATGCATTCAGCATTTAATTAGACAAAATAGACCCATTTTAGTTTAGAAAATTTATTGACAAATTAATAATAATTTTTCTATTCTCAACTACTCCTAGCTACACCAGGTCTTTTAAAAGAGAGAATTTTGCATAGATGATAGATTTTCATGAATGAATTTTCACTTGAATAGGTTAGGTTTAATCATATTTTTTATTAGATAACCAATAAACACTTTCTTCTTCAATTTAAAAAAAAAAATATACATATGCAAAGGCGTTCCATTTAAAAATTACTATCTACTCTTTAACTACTCTTTTTTCTAAGAGGAGCGAATCCAAAAGTAACCTTTTGAGTGATATTAAATCTTATGAATATTTTAAAGAATGGCACTCATTATTACAAGTGACGTTACCATCAAACAATTTTGAAGAATTACTAAGTTCCACACTATAGTGTATGGTGTGCCTAGTTTTGACATTTGACAATTTTAATTATAAATAAATTAGAAGCTATTGTAGTTTAATTTCGAAGTAAATATTAAATATCGTCTTTTTAATTATTTTTATGTTGTTATATTATCGTTAAATCTTATTCATAATAATTTTTTCCGCATATTATTAAATTTTTTTCCAACAAGATGTCGTCAACAGCTCCAGAAAATCAAGAAAAAAATGATTATCCCAGAACAACACGTAAGTATATTTTGCCCATCCCACTTGATAAGTATTGTTATTAAAAAAATAAAAATATTTAAATTAATAGCGGGCGTAATTTTTGGATCATTGACCACTTACATAGCTTCAATTTTTCTTTTGATGTCATTTTGTTCACCTTATTGGATAGAATCTTATCCAGAAACACAAAGCAGTTTTTTGAATATGGGATTGTGGGAATATTGTTTTAATCAATTTTATTATCCATACTATCAATTTCCCAGAAGTTTTACGGGATGCCATAACATATTTAGCAATGTAATTTAAATTAATTTTACATATATATCTTTATAATATATCGTTATAATCTATTTTTTAAGGAATATTATGTTATTAGAGAGTGGCTTGTTCCTGGATGGTTGATGCTAGTTCAAACATTTGTTTGCATTGGCTTTATCTTGACATTTTTATCTTTAATTATACTATCTTTGGTAGTTATTCGAATACCGTTAAAGAGTGTTTTACAGTTTGAGTGGCTTTTGCTACGTATAACATATATTTGTATTGCGATATCTTGTAAGTATCATTTCATTTGTGTATTAACAGATTTAGTGTATTTTGTAGTTAAATTAAAATTAATTAAAACGAATAATCCCTATTTATAACTTCCATTATTTCATCTTATTGTACAATTTCAACATAATTTATTCAGGGTATTTATATCGTCTAATAATTTTTAATTTTTTTTAGCAATATCACTTCTACTGGCTGTTACAATATTTGGAGCCAACGCATATCGTCGTGATTGGTTAATGTATCCAAAATTTAATGTTCTTTCATGGGGTTATTCGCTTTGTGTTGTGTCTTTAATATTTCTAGTTTTAGCAGCGATAATATTGCACAAAGAATCTGCTAAGGCTTATGCGATTCGTAATGAATCAAAAAATTTGGTTGCTCAGATGGAGCTTCAAGAAACAGGGTATCAATCATCACGTTTACATAGTCAACACTCTAAACATTTTAAAGGTGGTTACATATAGATAATTTTTTAATACATTAAACGTGGAAATTTTCGAATTTCCGAATACAATGTAATTTTCGAATATTTTTTTATTAAGAATTAAGAAGAAACTGTTTATGTAATTTAGAAAAACTATGTTTTGAAGTATATTTAAATTGTATTCATTTTTAAAACTAAAGCATTCCGTCCAATTAAAGTATATATATTAGATTATGTATTTTTTTATTTATTTTTAAAAATAAATTTTTAAAACTACATACCTGGCGTATTATATTTTTTTGACAGTTCCAATATTTTTTTAGTAGATTCATGTAGTAAATTTCCGTCCATAACAATTAAAGGAGTATTTTTAAAAAAATGTTCATATCTGTTCACCTTGAAAGCAATTCATTTCTAATGGTAAAAATAATTATTTAGCAGAGAAAATGAATACTTACTACATCAGCTGTTATTTCTTTATGAATTTTCATGTTTCCGAGAATAAGTTTACATTCACCAAATTTATCAAAAATTACATTGCATATTGACGTTGTATAACCATTTATATTAACAACGCCTCTTGTACAATTTTGTGGAATTACATTTGTTATATTTTTACCAACGTCATCATTCCCTATCGCTGAAATAAAATTAACACTGCCATATAATTTCCAAATGCCTTCGGCAAGATTTCTTCCTACACCTCCTCCGGAAAGATTTGTTTCTGTATTGTAAGTTGCACCATTCAACTAAAAAATAATTAATACAAGTGAAGTTCTATTATATTCAGAAGGTTTTTTTTTGTTTATTTAAAAGTTAATCACCGTTTCGTCATAAACAAATCATGTGATTTGAGTTTTAATCATTTTTAATAATCAAAAAAATATATTTTTTTTATAATTACTTTATAATAAATTATTAAAACGAACTAAAGACTCAGAACTTTTATCAAAATATTATAAGTATATTTTAATCGTTTATATATTAAGGAAATTAATTAGAGTTAAGAAATTTTCCTATAGTTCGGTAAACAGTTTAATATCAAAAATTAAACAAAATAAAAATTAAATTTAAAGTAAAGAACTTAATTAAAATTGTCAACATTATCTTGGACCATACAAGTAAAAACAGTATTAAATCATATATAATAATACTAACTAATATAAATCTCCATTTTGTAAGAGTATCAGTTCAGTTCACACGATAAATTCTATGATATTCAATAAACGTAATTTTGGGTGTTTTTGAAAATTCGATACTAACTTTTCTAACAGAAAGTACTTAAGCTTAGTATTTTTTTTGATTAAGTACTGCGAAGTAAGTACTTGTGACCCGTTGTGCACCCCTGCTCTCAGAGTCGCTCGTAGTACCTACAGTGCCTCATTGAGCCATTCTATACCCTTAATGTAGCTTATCAATTTTCCCTGGTCTAACTCCCTTACCGTGCTAAAGTCATCCCAGTACGTTCCTCCTAAAGTTCTCAGTCTTAGGTTTTCTAGGGTTATACATTGGCATAGGACATGGAGAACTGTTTCGTCCTCTCTTCCGCAGCCTCTGCATATTCCCGAAGTTACCCTACCTATTTTTGCTGCATGGGCTCTGACCATTAGGTGGCCCGTGCTTATCCCTGTCATTAGTCTAAGATCCTCCCTTTTTAATTTTAGGATCTTTTTCGTTTTCTTGCTATTTGTTCCTCCCCAGAAACTCTTTGTATGAGTTAATCCGGTGGAGTTTAGTCATTGTTCATTTGCCTGGGTTTTAGCCCAAGCTCTTGTAAACCATTTCACCCGAGTGTGAGAGCCCAATCGGTTCTGTATCTGTCCTATGTTCTCTTATAGCACTCTTTGCTATTTCATCTGCACTTTCATTGGAAACCTGAGTGAGGCGGAATACAGTGCAGTCTAACTGCATTGGATTCTCCCAATTCGTTCAGGGCCTTCCAGCAATTCAGTGTAGACTTTAATCTATGCAGACTACCCTCCATTATATTTATTATGGATTTGCAGTCTGTATAGATATTTATCATTTTACCTCGAATCTGTCTTCGTTGCAATTTTTCCACTGCTTTCTCTATAGCAGTTGCTTCTAGTTGACGAACTGTTGTGTGGCTTGCTAGTAAGTACTTACTTTTCAAAAATGGTGAGTTGCTAGTATTTTTGAAAAGTAAGAACTGTGAAAACAGTTCTTAAAAAAAACAAAAAATCTAACTTCAAATAGGCATATTACATTTTTCTTTGAATGTGAAAATTTAAATTTTTCCACGATAGGAATTTTGTACGTTTGACGTTTTATTCATACGTACGTTTATCACGATAAGCCCTTATGTTCATATGGTTATAAAAAGGCTAAGATGATAGTTTTGGAATTAAAATCAATCCCTTCTTCGAGTCAAAACGTAATGCAATATTATACCTTCTAATCTATGTTCATATGGGTATAAAAAGGCTAAGAGGATAGTTTTGGAAATAAAATTTTAATATACCAGAAGCCGTTAGAAACTTAAACTTCATAACGCTCATGATTGAGATGAGTTTGTTTTACCTTATTAGTCTCTAAGAACTAATAAAAGATTTTTTTTTTATATAATATAAAAACATTCAAATTTACTGATAATTTTTTTAATTACATTTTAATTTAACTTAAAGCAAAGTTCGATTTAAAACAATTAAAATATTAATTCCTCAAATTAACAACAAACAACAAAATTTTCTTAAAATTATTTCGTGGCATAGTCTTACATTTTTATTGGACACCTAAAATTCTAAAAGTTCCAAAATCTGCAATACAGCCTTCGTTTCCTGCAAAAACAAAAAAAAAGGACTTCAAATGTAAACCAACATTTAGAAAATTATGTTAACTATACCTATACTATAAGGTGTCTCAAGAAAACCATGTTGGTTGTTTAATGGAAGAGCATAAGGCGCCGGAAATCCATATGACTGTTGAAAAGGAAAAAATGGCACACACGGAAAAAAGTTTTGGTACGGGTAGTTGGGAAGTAAATTTGCGAAAGGTGTTTTGAAATTCCGCTGAAGGCCGCAATTTAGCAGATACTGTTTTTGCAAAGCCTCCAGGTTACGTTGAATTGCAGAGTTTATGACATTTTGACTTTGAAAATCTTCTAAATTGCTTTGAACTGCAAGATTTGTCGATTTATGTTTAGACACACCTTCGAAATTCCGATTAATTCCATTACTTACAATATCTTGTTTTTGCAAATTTATCAAATTTCTTGAAGTTCCTCTGAAATTATCACCTCTGTATTTTTCCAAATTTCCCGAATTTCGTTGAACTAAAGTATTAGTTGCATTTTCTCTTTCTAAATCTTCGCAAACGACTTTCTCTAATTGTTGTATAATATTTTTATCTTGTAATGTTGTTAATTTTTTATTTTGGTATGGTACTAATGAATAATTTGGTCGGATAATAGCTCTGGATTGATGGTTCATTGAATAATCACAATTTCTGGAGCCAACTCTAGAATTTGAAACTATTCGAGGAACTTGCTGTGTTGCATTCCGTAGGCTTGGTAGACTATTTTGTATTAGAGGCAAAGAAACGTTCGAAATGGCATTGTTTAACTTAGGAGTTCCAATACACTTAACAATGTTTTTCGAATTTGCTCTAAGAATTTGGTTATTAAATTTTGAACTTATACTATTCACATCAGAATACTTGCAAATCTCTCTCTCATTCATTTGCATTTTTCAACATCAAAAAAAAAAATTTTAATTAACATAGAAATTTTTCACAAAAAATAAATTTTTTTTTTTTTTTATTTCCAAAAATATTTGTGGTTCACTTTATTTTACGAAACAAAATTAATAACTGAAGTTTTGTATAAATAAATCAAAGCTATTTCGATATTGGTTAGTTTTTTTTTAATGAATAATTATATAGTATAATTTTAAATAAAAGTTTATACTAAAGTTGTATTATTTAGAAGAAAGTTAGCGAATGCTAGCCATAGTTTTGCATAAATACATAGTATCTTACATATCATTGGACTGCAAAATTTTAACAGTAGTTTTTAAATAAATTCCACTAACAGTATTAAAAACTAAAAGAAAAGTAAATAATTAAAAAAAATTCGATATAAAGTCTAAGTGGTAGTATATTCTATTCCAAAAAAATAGTTCAAAAAATAAATTAAAGGCAAAAGAGAGGCAGGTAATTTTAATTTTACCTCTTATATACCATGGGGATTAACCATGTCTTTGTAGCCAGAATATTTATAAACTAGGAGGGAATTTGTAGTTGGTTATTAAATTTGCCCGAATATTAACATATTTTTATATGTATATGATTGTGAATTTAGTATCGAAACAAGAGGGATTTTTTTTTAATACAGTTTTTTGGATTCAATTTTACTTTTTTAATAATATAAAATTGCTCATTCGACTTTATTTCTATTCTTTTCAGTAATAAAGTCGATTCGAACCCCTGGCAAGTTTATTTCAGTCCCATGTACAGGATAATTACAAATAATCTGACATAATAAATTATGGAAGGTTATCTGTCCTAATATCTACACTAGTGTATTTCTCATCTATTTTAGTACATATCCTATTTATTAAAAAGCGAAAATCCTATAAATCCATATATTATGTACAAATATAATGTATACTGTATCCTAAATTTTAAATAATATATTGCACTAAAAACATGGACTGTCTAATAAAGAAGCGCCATTGGGATGATTAAATTCGAATGGCACCAAAATTAAAATTATTTATAGTTTTTGACTTTTTAATTTTTTAACTTTTTTAACCTGCAGTTACTCGAGTTCAATAGCTCAAATAATATTCTGTAGCTTACTAAAATTTAAATGAAATTCTAACTTATAAATATATGTGTCTATAAGTTATTTAATATCAAAATTATTTTGTATAAAATTATTATTAGGGATTTGCAACTAAATATGCAGTTGTGAAACTCTCTCGCTATCAAGTCTGTTATATTTTAATAACATTTTAAAAAAAGGGGACCTTAAACGCGATATTATTAAGAATAATATAATTTTAAAGTATTTTTTTTATAAAATATGATGAAAAGCGGGTGAATTAAATATGATGAATTTTGAGTATCAGGTTTTTAAAATAGCGAAATTTTATATTGTCTAGAATTCGTAACACACTATTTGTATGCTAAGGAAAAACCATATATATTTTAAATACCATTAATACTAAAAGAACATACAGATTTCTATCTAAGACTTGAAAAAGGGGGGGTTCATATACATTGCCTTCTACTTGAGTTACAAAACTTCACATTCATAAAGGGTGAAATACCATTCGATCTGGTATAACATTGCATAACTTCTGAATAGTTAGCTCAGTACATTAGTTATATAGTTCATTATACCCGTATAACTATTAGTCAAAAGAGTATACTAAATTTACTATTACGTTTGTGACGCAGAGAAATAAGGGTTTAGGGTGGTAGATATAGACTCAAGTGTATGGATCGGATCAGAATCGAAATATAAATCGATTTAGCAATGTATGTCCGTGCGTCCGTAATCACGATAACTCAAAAATTAAAGAAGCTAGGATTCTGAAATTTTCACAAATTCGTTTTTATGCAATAGCCGTCATCGCTATTTAAATCCAGCCATTTTGGTCCACGGGTTCGAGAAGCTGAGTATTACACTACACCTAATGAAGCTGGGGGTCTGAAATTTTTCCAAAAATAATTTAGTGTAATGGCCAAAGTTACTGCAAAATTTGGTTGGTTTACTGCAGAGGGTTCGAGTAGCTGCCATACAACTCCTTCTTTTATATGAGCATTACTGTACACATAATAAAGCTGAATGTTTGAAATTTTGCCAAAAGTAAATAACCGGATGATATAATGTATATGTACGGTCATGCGGGTATCCCAGAGTTGACACAGTCTATTCTACTACACTCTTCCTCGTTTTCATATGTATATCCTGATTTATGTACACAGTACATCCTTTTATTTTTAATTATTTATAAGTTAGAATTTGGATTACTAAAGTAAATTACTTAATTCATAATTCTAATTTAAGAGTTGTTTAAAGAACAATTAACAATAAAAATATATATATATATATATACTTGAACTTTACACATCCTTAGAAAAGATCGTGGCATTAAATTTAATAGAAAAGTTTAAATTGTTTGATACATTTAAATAATTCGCAAAAATTTTTAAATAATATTATTTGTTTATTTTAATTAAACTTAAATTATATATATATTTTTTTTAATAATATAATTTTGTGTATATACATATATATATATAATAGTACAAATATTGTTTTTACATGTCTTTCATTTACACGTATGAATGACCTATCTTAACAATAACAAAATATATATATATATATATCTATTTCGTCAAAGTTTTTTTAAAATATTTTTAATTTAGTAATAGCTTTAAAATCGACATTTTCAACACATAAGTATAAATAATTATACATTTAGAGAAGAAGCTTTTTTTTTTTTATATTAAACTTCAGATAAATTGAGCTTATAAATTTATATCTCCGCTCTTCAGCCAATTTTAATTGTGTATATTAGAAATATATATATTATTGGATATTTCATATAGAATCTTTACATTATAATAACAATATATATATATATATACTTATATATATTAGTTTTAGATATTTTATACTTATGTATATTATAAATACGTTATTTTGAAATAAAAATATTTTTTTGACGAAATTAATAGATAAAGCAGTTTCCAAAATAATTTTAATATTTTGAACCCAACTGGATTCCAAAAATGTGACATTCTAAATATTTTAAATCGGAGATATATATTGGATATTTATTGTTTTATATATGAAAACGAGTTTGTATGAGTTTTTCTTTAAATAATATTGAATGTTTTAATTATTTTTTATATAATTAAAAATCCATCAAATTTTTGGGTTAACAAGCCAAGGCCTCCCATATAAAACAATATTATAAAAATCTAGTTATGTTGTTATGATTTAGATTGGACTTTGATAAATAAATATAGAATTCATATTTAATTAGGATATTGAATTTATAAATATGAAAATCAGTTCGAAGTAATAATCAACCAAAGAATCCTTTTTTTGAGTAATATAGATCATCTATTATATAATACATACATATTATATAAAATACAATATAAATAACTAACATATTTTAAAAGAAATAAATAACGAGTAGTTTCCTTTTAATTTCACTAAAATTATTTATTATAATTAATTAATATCAGTATTTCGTCTACGACATGAAGACTTCTTCAGTGCTAGTACTCGATTCAATTAGTACTTAGTACTAGAGAATCGAATACTCGAGTACTAGAACTTTCTAGAGTCTTTTTAGAGTTGGTTTTTACATATTAAAGAATGATTTTAATAGAATACTCGTAGATAGAATGAACGAATTGATAAATTTAAGTATTTAATTCATTGCACTTAAAGTCCAATATTTTATTAAATTCTAAATTAAGATTATAAGACATCAAGCTTTACGAAATTTTCAATTATTTGTTACTTGAAACTATACTTATTATATATATACAATGTGACAAGTGATTGGATTCAGTATTATTGATATAAATTATAAATTATATATTTTATTTTAATTAAATCCGATCCATTTTTTTTTTTTTCTCAATTTACTTCAATATGTATAAAATCTTTAATATTATTATTATTACTTAGTATATAATTTTTATAAATCTGTGCTTTTCAAATTCAATATATAAAAAATTAAAACTAATCAAAAATCCTTAAAGAAATAAATCTGCAAGGAACACAAGTAGAGCATAAAGTATTGTATTAATAAAAAATAATAAAAATGTTTATGTATTTGTATTATACAAAAAAAAAAATTAAAAACAAAAATAAAATCCAAAAAAACTTTTAAAAATTTTTTAAAAAAAAGTTAATTTAAAAAAATAAAATTGAAGAAGCTTTTTTTCCTTCAAATTAATTCGTTAAGTAAACACAAGACTTTATATTTCAATTAAAATATTATACTCTATATATATAATGAATAGACCCACTCTATTCATATTATAGACACATGTAAGTATAATACATTATACAATTACATATACATACATATATTTACATACTATAATATTTCATTGAAAAACTTCAAAAACAAAAATATATATGTATATATTATGTATATATATATACATAAAAATAAATCACTTAAAAAACTTTTTGTATTTTTGTGTTTTTTTTTTTTTTATTATTATTATTATTATTTTTTTTTAAAAAGATAATACAATAAAACAATGACGAATATATTATATAGAGGAGCTCGTAAAAAAAAAAAAATTTTTAAAAGCTTTTTTCCTTAGCTGTCATCTAATCGGAAATGAGTTTTTTATCAGTCTGTTTCTCGAGACGCAAAATAACGGTATGTCAGTTGCGGAATTCCTATATTATAACGAAGCAACTTTTTTGAAAAAAAAAAAAGTTACACACAAATTAAATTAAAGTTAAAAAAGGATAGTCAGTATATATATATATATATATAAATATACCACTTAAAATTAAAGAAAAATACTTGAGATATAAAAGAAAAAATCAAAAAAAAAAAATAAAATTAAAAAATTAAAAAAAAAAAAAAACAAATTGCAATAAAAAAAAAAAATTTTTTTATATAGAAATTGGAAAAAATTATTATAATTTAAAACATAATATAATAACTGGCTTTAAATATAAAAAGAAAAATAACTTATACATACAAAAATATATATATATATATATGTTTATTTAAATAAAAAAATTTAATTTAATTTTACTTAATATCTTACTTACTATATATAATATATATGTTGTTTTATACTGAAATAAAAGTTAAAGAAAAATGTATATATATATAAAAAAAAATAAAATAAAAAAAAAAAAAAGGAATTTTAAAAAAAAATTAATTTAAAAAAAAAGTGTGTGTTTTGAAAAATTTAGAATTTAATTTTATTTGGTAAAAAAATAAAAAATTTAAAAAAAAAAAGTTTACAATATTTGATTTAAAAATACCATGTAACATATATATATATATATATATATATAAATTATGTATATAATATTAAAATAAAAAAAAAAAAAGGATAATAAGGTGTGTACTTAAAAAAAAAAATTTTTTTTTATAACATTCTGTAGATATACACATATGCACAACATATAATATTACATATTTACATTCAATTTATAAAATTTCATTAATTTATTTATTATTATTAAAATTAGTTAATAATTAAAATTAATAAACTTTAATAATAATATATATTATATTATATATGTATATATATATATATTTATATATGATTATTAATTACTAAATATATGTATGTGTATAGTAATATATATATACATATATAAATATATAAAAAAAATTAGTATTTATATCTCTAAATTGATAACATTTATAATATTGTGCGAAAATTAAAAAAAACACGAAAATCATAAACAAGGCAAAAAAAAAAACATTGAATAATCATAAGGAAAATCATAAAAAAAAAAAATAAAATGAAATTCTAAAATTGATCGAGTTATATAATTTTACAACACAAACTCATGTACATATTAATTTAAAAAAAAAAAATAAAAAATAGAATAGAATAGAAAAATATACATATATATATTTACTTATTGGTAAAAATTTCCTTTACTCACCCTTTTTTTTTTTTTTTTTTTATTTTTCTATTATTAGCTATATTTTAATATATATATATATATATACCGTATCTTTATTTGGAATAACTGTATATGATTTTATAGTTTTGATAAAAAATAACAAAACGTTTGCATATATAAATTTAATTGAAAAGAAAAACTTTTTGTTTTTTTTTTTTTTCCTTTTCATATTAATATCTATATATAACATATATATATATATATATATATATATATATATATACATTTATTATATACTATATTCATTTTTTTTTTCAATATGTATTCTAAAAATTTAAAAAATAAAAATACACTGAAGAGCTGCTATTATTGGCAACAATGTACGATTAAAAAGGAAAATATTATTTTTGGTTCAAGGAATAATATTCTATAGATACAATAATTTAATAATATTATTATTATTTATGCGTGTATAAGAAATAGATATTTAATTATAGAATATATAATATTGTTTTTTTAATAATAATTTCTTAAGTTTAATTTTACAAAGAAAAAAAAAAAAAAAAAAAAAAACAAAAGTCTAAAAAGTTTTTAAAATATGTATTAAATTACCTTAGGTAGGTAGTATTATTAATTTTTTTTTTTTTTATATATTTTTAGCTCGATTAAAAATTAAAATCAATTTTTTTTTTTAATATATATATATATATATATGTAATACAAAATTCCTAATTTAATAATAGTTGTCAACTATATACATAATATATTAGATAGATATATATAAAGGAATACCTATTAAATCAAATTATTTGGCTAAAAATATATATATAAATATATATTAATAAATATATTACTCCATGATATATATATATATATATATATATATCATTTAATTAAAGAAAAAATAATATACTTTTAATTTTTGTCATGAACCTACTACAATATTGTTTTGATTTCTTCAAAGGCCAGACAGCATGTTTTTTAAAAAAAAACTAATGAAAGCAAAACTTAAAACTTTATTTACCCCTTTTAATATATATCTATATATATATATATATATATATATAAATATATAATAGTTAATAATATTTTCATAATAAAAAAAAAAAATTGTGTATTTGATTAGTTATTCTAAATGTTATATATATGTATATATGTATGTATGAATGTATTGTTAATGATATTTAAAAATTACACACATATGTATATACATATATATAATACGAAAACTTAACTTCAATAAATATATTTCCTGGTAGATTGTTTGCTCTTTTCAAAAAAATAAGATATTTTCTGTATGATGTTAGGGGGGGGAGGGTACTTTTTTTTTAAGGTTAAATAAACTTTTTGTGTTTGCAGGACTATTCTGTTTTTTTTTTTTTTTTAAATTTTTTTTTTTTACATTATAACATATTTTTAGGAAAATCATTGTCGGAAAAAATAGAATATTATTTTAAGGTGTCAGTGAAATGGAATAAATAATAAAAAAAAAAAAAAAAAAAAAAAAAAAATAAAAAAAAAATTATAACAAAATGTTGTAGGCAGGATATCTTGGTTTATGCGACAAAAATTTGTTTGCATAAGCTTTATTACATTGCCCTTTATATCTACCCTATTATTCTAATTTTTTTTTTTGTTTTTTTTTTTTTTTTTTTTTGTTTTTTTTTTATTGAATAACCATTAACGAAGAATTTGAACCTTTAAATATGTAATAAGTAGTTGTAGTTGTTATGGTTATGTTAGATATGGGATATATGGGATAAAAAAAAAAAGAAATTTTAAAAAAGCAATGAAACTATTAAAATTTATATATATATGAAGATTATATATATATATACAATATATTGGATAGTTGTTAGTTTATGTAAAAATCTTAAATTGAATGTGAATTGGTATCATATTTTTATACTTAGTTAAAATTTTTTTGTATTTTATAATTTTAAATCATTGTTTTGGAAATTTTTCAAGATAGGATCGAGTATATATATGTATATTTAAAGCTTCTCTTGTAATACTTTTAAAATTGATTTATAGGTATAGTATTTTGGAATTGGTGCTTCATTTCAACTCTGAGCAAGTGTTATAATACATGCAAAATATCTATTAAAAAAAAATTTTAGTTTTTGTTTTTTTTTGTTTGTTGTTTATTTTATTGTTTATTTGTTTATTTCTTTGTTTGTTTACTTTTTTATTTGTTTGTTTTTTTGTTTTTTTTATTTGTTAGGTTTTTATTCCTTTTCATGTCGTTATCAAACATTATTTTAAATTATGAATAATTTAAATTGTATATTATACCTAGGATTATGTTTTTGGAAAGTTTAAATAGAAATTAAGCAAATAAAAATAAATTTACGTATACATATATATAGTGTCCAAATATCTTACAGATATACATATATAAAGCAGAATCTGTTTTTTTTTTAAATATTTTATGATTAAATTAATACTAGGAGTCCTGTATACAAGTTTTAAAATATAATTATAAAAACTATAAAAAATTAAAAAAATTAAACGGCTGGGTGGCGCAGTGGTTAGAGTGCCGACTTTCATGCGAGAGGCCTCGGGTTTGAATCCCAGTGAAAGTGAAAAAACTTTTATCTGGTTTTCAACTCGACTCAGCTACCATTCGCCTTTGGGTTCAAATTAATGGCTTAATTAATAATTAATAATTATATATCTTTAATAATAAATAAATAAATATAACAATATAAACAAATACAAAATGTAAACAAATATTTCAATTAAATAATATAACTCACTGATATAGAATACCATATAACTCATGTACAAAATTATTACAATATAAACAAAAATAGAACTGTATTTATTGAAAATCTAAGATATTTATACATGTTATAAGGCGTAGTACTATCTCATGTTTAAATTGTATGTGGAATTCATTTGATCAGTTCTAATATATGAATATATCTCCCCTGTTCCGACATGCACATATATAGTCAGACTGTTTAGTCTATCACAGTGAACAGTTAGCACGTAGAGGTGCCGGCAAAAAAAAAAAAAAGTTTTGTAATATTTTGTATTTCTTGATATCCTACAATCTACATTTAAATTTGAGGACATCTTGGAAAAAATAATTCTTTTGATTTTTTTTAATTCTGTATAGATTGAATTTCATTAATCATAACGATTAAGTTAAAAACAACTATTGTAGGATAAAAATTTAGCAGTATTTAAAATTATTTTACATTGTTAGTTTATAAATTATTATTTAAATTTTTTTTTACTTAGTTGTTTTTTTTTAATCATGCTACTATAAAATCTCTAAACTATAAGGGAAGCACATGGTTTTCACAAGGCTACTATATCACACTATTTGTAATTGCAGCTTACGTTTTACCGATGCTTTCAATTTACTTATTCATGTTATCTTAGATCTACCTAAATTTCATTTTATTTATCAGACATTGACGCGAGTTTTTCTGTGGTTTTTCCGAAGTATGTGACTCTTCATTACTTTTTTTTTTTTTTTATATTTAATTTCCCTGATTTATCTTTTAAGAAATACCCCTGTTCCAGATATCCTGTGTTTTATTTTATAGAATGTTCTTTCAAATTTCACCAAAATTATGTAGAATGGTCCACTTAATAATTGATGATCCGATTCGAATGATTCGAAACAGCTACAAGATTACTAGCACTATCACAGACTCGATACCTTTTGATGTAAACCATAACTTTTGCAGTAATTTGAAAAATAGCTTGGGAATCGAATTGCACTATTTCCTTCGGTTACAATAAACCATGGGTTTACTAAAGATGAAAATTAATATTAAATAATAATAATAAATAATATAAAAAAAAAATCATCCTAAAAATATGCAAAAATTATTAATTCCAAACAAAGTTTTCAAAAACTAAGCTAAATTTCATCAAATACAAATTTAACTTCATTATTACTTCCTAAATATGAAAATGTAGAGATAGTAGAAAAAATACTCAGTTTGTTTAACATATGGTCCAACATCTAATTTTGCTTACTATTTGTCGTATAACATGCATAACTTATAAAATTATTAACTCAATTAACTTAAAGTATAACTTTTGTAAATAATGTAAATAAATGTTTGTAAATTTTTGTAAATCATTTTTTAGCTACTTAAGAAAATTGCAATACTCAAATATATTTTTCATGTTTATATCAATATTCTCGTACCCGGAACGGCCCTAGCAGCCGAGGGTAATACTAACATTACACTAATAATTAAAAAGACATGAAAGAAAGTTAATATAGCAAATTCATCGAGTTCTAAGGTTTATTTAAAATTTGTAAAATTGAACCAAACGCAGGGAAGGGATATTAGTTTTAATTAGAATAGATAATTTTTAAATTAATTTTACTTTGCCTTGTTAATAAAACTAATATGTAGAACAAAATTTTAAGATTCACACTTTTGCAAAAAAAATATGTACTGACAAAGGGTTTCGTAACTTTTTTTTTTAATAAAACATATAAAAATTAAAAAAATATATTTAAAAATAAAATTTAAATTAACTTGGTTACTCTACATTTAAAATATTGGGGTATTACTATATTCATTTCCATTTCTATTTATATTTAAAATTTACTTGTTTCTGTCAAGTATTGATTTATTTTTATTATATTAATAAAACAAATTTTAGTTATTTTTAAGATACTTCTACTACTCATATTTTTTTTTTTTTTATATATATTGGTAATTTAAATCTTTTAGTATAATATCTTATACAATTATATATATGTATCACTATATACGTATTATGTTTAAATACTTATTCTAAATAAAAAAAAACTGAATAAAGATTATGTTATTTAAATCTAAAATATTTCTAAAAATATTACAAAGGTCAACGAAGTAACAGTGATACTTGTTATATATTTAAAATATTATACAATTAAGAAATGCAATCAAGGGGTTTGGAATAAAACAATTTTGGATCAAAATATCTTTTTTAACATTTTGTCAGTTTCAAAGTGGAAAAAACCCTCGAAAGAACGAATTTAAATGGAAATAAAAGGTATTGTTCTTTTCTAAACGATTCCTTGTTGTTTTGGAATAAAGTTCAAAAAAATTGTATATCACACATTTTTTTTTGGAGTGACTTAAAAACCGTGCTTTTTAATTTTTATTTTATAAAGAACAAACAAAAAAAATTTCACGATATGCGAAGGGTATCTGGTCAAGTTTAAAAGTTTTTAAAATAAAATTGCGCCAATTAAGATTGCATAAGTGAAATTTTTAATTAACAAAAAGAAGACCTATTTAGTATACATAACGTATTTGATAAGATCACATAAACAATATAAGATAAATTTAAACAAAATAATTCTTTAAACTATTAATTAGATGTTTGAACTTGGGTATATAAATGTCATATCAAACAGAAATTGATTATGAGTACATAAGTGTCATATCAAACAAATTGGTTGATTACGAGTATATGAGTGTCATAGTAAAAAAATTTGATTATGAGTACATGAGTATCATATCGAACAAATTTGATTATGAGCATATAAGCATCAAATCAAACAAATTTGATTATGAGTATATAATTGTATTCATATCAAATTTGATTATGAGTATATGAGTGTCATATCAAAAAAATTTGATTATATGAGTGTCAACTCAACCAAAATTGTATTATGAGTACATAATGTCATATTATACAAATTTGATTATGAGTACACTGGTGTCATATCAAACAAATTTGATTATGAGTATTTGAGCTTCATATCAAAAAAATTTGACTATGAGTATATAATTGTCATATCAAACCAATTTTATTATGAGTATATAATGTCATATCATACAAATTTGATTATGAGTACATTGGTGTCATATCAAACAGAAATTGATTATGAGTACATAAGTATCGGATCAAACCAATTGGCTGATTATGAGTATATGAATGTCATATCAAACAAAATTTGATTATGAGTAGGTAATGTCATATCATACAAATTTGATTATGAGTACATTGGTGTCATATCAAACAAATTTGATTATGCGTACATAAGTGTCACCACATCAAATAAATTCAATTATGAGTATTTGAGCGTCATATCAAAAAAAATTGATTATGAGTACATTGGTGTTATATCAATCAAAATTTTATTATGAGTATATGAGTGTCATATCCAACCAAATTTGATTATGAGAACATTAGTGTCATATCATATATTATGCAAATAGAATTAAGTTGATTAAATGAGTTTTTAAATAAAAAACAAACAAAGAAAAATGAAAGTCAAAAATTAAAAATCTACATTACAGTTCAAATTAAACTTGAATAAAGACAATATGTTTTTTATTACTAAATTTATTTATAGAGGTGTAAAAAATATTGTGTTTTATTTTTTTTCTTAATGTTAAAATAAAAATTTCTATTTAATTTAATAAATATAACTTCAATACTGAAATTTCTATTTTGAGAATTCTATATTACAAAATATTGATTAAACATGATATGATAAATTCAACTATCAAGGTAAAATCGAAACACTAACACAAAAATAATGTGTAAAAAAAAAAAAAACATTTCAACAAAAAGACAAAGTTTAAATATATTAAATGCAAAATTGCTGTAAAACGACATTTTTCTTGTATATAAATATTATTTTTTTTTTTTTTTTAGTTCACAATATTCTGCATTGAAGAATATTGTGAACTAAAAAAAAAAACCCCCTATACTATATAAGTAACGAATTATTTTGAAATTATTAAAAATTATTCAATTCTTTACATTTTATAATATTGAATTGCATTTTTTTTTTTAAATATTTATGTTCTGACATTTTTTTTTATTATAAATAAATTTTATATACAATATTTTTTGCATTGAAATTATTTTTCCAATTTGTATAATTGGACCCAAAATAATCCAACCAACCAGAAATTAACATTTTAAAAATAATATTAATATAAATATTTATGTTTATTTTTGTTCTTGTTTAAAAAATTTTTTGATTTATTTTTTTTTTAAAAATTTTTATTTCAGACTGTTTCAAATTTTATGTTCTGTATATTGAACTTTTGAACACCATCAAAGCAATTGGATTAGAAAAAAATCTTTTAAATATATAATTAAATAAAAGTTATAAAACTTGTGTATTTAATTTTTTTTTATTCATATTATGAAGTATTTGTATAAAAAATTCATGTGCTATGTTTGTGATGCTGCCTGTTCCTCCCCAATATTCCGTTCATGAACGGCAGAAGGTCTCAAATACGATAAATAATATAACTGCACCAATAATAACATCATCAAGGTCAGCAGAACAAACTTCAATTGATACAACAGAAAATGATGATAAAAAAAATGCTTTAAGGACTGATTTTAATTTTTTATTATCATTAAATTCAACAGAAACAACAACAACAACAAAAACAACAAAAACTGCAACAACTGAAACGGTAGAACAACAACAAGAACAACAACAACAATCAATATTTGCACTTGAACCGTTTTATATTGAAAAAGAAACAAAATTAAATTATTTAAATAATCATAATATTATAAAATCAATTGATGTTATTAAAACTAATGAACATATTCAACAAATATCAGCAGCTTTATTAAATAGCAATGACAAAACTAATAAATTTTATACATTTTTTAATAATAAAAAACCTAAAACCAATAGTAATTTCATCAGTCAAAACAACAATAATAACACATTAAATAAAAAAATTTTAAAAAAATCAATAGCATCAACTATTCAAAATATATGTAAATATAAATTAGGTTCATTAATTATTTTAAAATCAAATCAACAAATATATAGTATTGATACACAACAATTAAATAATAATAATAATATTGTGAATCAAAAAATTATTTGTGATTATAAAAACGATTACAAAAGAAATGCATATAATTTTATTAAACAAGATTTAGTTTCTTCAAACTTTAATAAAAATAACAGTACATTTTTTTTTAATTTTAATAGTGTTGATAATTATTCACAAATTAATAATAATAATAATAATAATAATAGTGCTGAAAATTCTATTAAAAATTTTAATACAAATCATATAATTCATAAAAATCATATAAATAAATTCAATTGTAAATATAATCCAATTGAAATTCTTAATAATTCTCATAAAAATGGTAATAATCTAAATAATAATAATAATAATAACAAATTTAGTAATGAAAAGGACATTAACAATAATAATAAAATAAAAAATAAATATTATAATAATTTTAACACTAAAAATTTTTTTAAAAATAATAACAAAGTATATAATAATAAAAATATTTCGAACAATTCAATTGTACGAAAAATTAATCAAAATAAATTTATAAAAAAATATAATAATATAAATAAAAATATTAGAATAAAAACCGATTTAAAACAAATATTAAATAATAAAAAATCAACTGTAGAAAACACAAAACCAAAAATTTCAGAAACATATAAAGGTTTATTACCATATAATATTGATATTGATCTAATAGACAGTTTATATTTAATACCTGAAAATATACAACAAATAATTTCAGAACTAACTGAAGAAATAAATAATTTAAGAAATACAATTGCAACTGAACAGGTAATTAATCAAAATACATACTTAATTATTATAAATAATTCAAAACTATTAAACAAATTAAAATATCTTTAACTCTATAGATAATTTAATGAACAAGTGATGAAAAAAAAACCAAGGGTTTTTAAAAAAGCACATTTTCAAAATAATATAGTGTTTCATACGCAGTATTTTATCGGAATATAATGTTGAAGCTTCAATATTAACGTTTAATTTAGGAAACATATACGTTGGTGACTAAGTTACTGCTTACCTATCAAAACAGTAAATTTTTAAGTCCTAGTAGCCTTTCTATGGGGAAGGTTGCCCAATTTCTCAAGGATATAATGCTCACTACTCCCCTTCCCCCAAACTTTTTTAGGTTCTAAATTGTGAATTCCACCAAAATTTGGAATTTTTCTTAGAATTTTACTAATTAGGCAAAAATGGTTAAAACTGAGAGACACTTTCTTCAATTTAAAGAACCCTTTTTAAATTTAAGAAAAACTTTTAACATATGTTAAAATATAATGTTAGACCTTTAAATTTTGTATATTAAGGAAAAAATATTTAAACAGGTATTCAAGTTACAGGTGTTTAAAAATAGCAAAAATTCAATTTTCGAGCCCTTATAGCTCCTGAACATGGGGCTTGACACAAAAATTTTGTTAACCGACTCCTACTAATTTCTGAGGATCTAATTTCTCCCAAAATTTCAAGACCCTAGCTTGAACCGTTTAAAAGATATGTGGGGCCAAAAATTTTACAAAAATTGAGTTTTGCACAGTAGTAAATTTTAGTACCGTATGGCAACCCTAAACATTTAAGCGAAGTATTTTTGTAAAGTCTATAAAAGCAGCTCTTTTCAACCGATTGAAAATAAACCTATCAGAACTCTTGTTATATCAATTTAAATATAGGGCTTTTTTGGAATTTGCAGGGGCTGTAGCTTCGTCACTCTTCAAAATTAAGAAAAACCTTTGACACGTGTTGAAATATAATTATAGAGCTTTGAATTTTGTATATTACTAAAAAAACATTTGGACAAAACCCTAGCTTGGCCCGTTTAGAAGATATGCGTGGCCAAAATTTTTGCAAAAATTGAGTTTAGCATAATGGTAAATTTTAGTACCGTATGGCAACCCTAAACATTTATTTTTTATAAAATTTATAAAGTTTATAAAACCAGCTATCTTTTGCCGTTTTCAGATTGAAAATACAACTAATAGAACTCTTGTTATAACAATTTGAATATAGGGATTTTTCCCAACTTTGGGGGGCTGCAGCTCCCTAACAGGTGGGGCTACAGAAAAAAATTCTTCTACGAAATTATTTTTTTTGTAATACCTACTCGTGGTTAAAATTTCATTTCTATATTTCAAACGATGTAAAAGTTTTTGTAAACATACGGGCAGACGGACAGACAGACAGACGGACGGACAGAGTGAAACTATATAGGCATATTTTTACAAAATTTTTTGAAAATGTGCTAAAAATTAAGGAATTCGAAATTCAGGAATTAATTCGAAAATATTTAGATATCTTCACAATTTTCTAAAATTATTTAGGAAACTCAAAAATGAATATATAATCTTGTTTATTTTACTCTGTACCGTTTTTGTATATGTTCGTATACAGGCATCCTTTAATTGAAAGGACAAAGACCCTGATTTCAAAATTGTAGTTATAGGTACTGTGGTACTACAAAATCGAACATTTAATAAATTTAAATGAACAAAAACCTATAAAGTTTAGAATTATTGTTTGTCTGTTTTATGTTTAAAGAAATCTGCTTAAATGTTTCTTAAATGATCTACACTGTAGCGGAATAGTTTTATCTCACATTCAAAAATCAATTTATTTAAAATATTATACTTTACATCCTATCTTATTTTTTTAATTTGTAATAATCTAATTTACAGAAGTAAAACTTAAAAAAAAACTCCAGAAAAGAAAACCTAAACGCTTTTTTCGACTTGAGCTCACCATAACCACCTCTTTTTCTTTTACTCACAGAAACAGTCTGACAAATAACCAAAATGCTTGCGCATTATAATAACTGAGGAAAAAGCAGTGGTGAACTGTAAAATTAAATTCTGGGTGGGCACGTTGAAATTGTATCCTATATTATACACATATATAAGTATAGGGGTATATTAACTTTATCCACCAAAAGCAAGCAAGCATGATAAATAAAATTATATATATTTTGTCAACATCACCTCCTGAATTTTTTTTAGCGATGTAGAGTTTTATGGTACATTATGCACACCTGCCAAGCCATAAAAGCATATTATATAACATATAACATATATTTATTATATATAATAAAGATATTAACTTGACATTTGAATATTCTGTCTTGCTTATATTATGTCCCTTAGATTTGGGATGAATTGGAGTGATGATTCAGTTACCTCCCATGCACCTCCCAAGATCTAACTAGCATATTTTCGAAATTAATAAAGATAGAAACTTGAAAATTGGTATAGGCGGGTTCTGTCATGTTTTCCATTTTATTGCCGAAAAGTAGTTTTTGCAATAGAGCCAAACAAGCAGTTTACATTTCTTTTGGGGGTCAAAATTACCTCAAAGTTCATGTTCAATCTCAATATAAATAGCGATTAAAATAAAAAACTATAACTTAAAATTTACTATCCTTAAATTATAATACTTTGCAAGTATACACTAAAAGAATCTTTAGGGACCTCTTTGGCGTGATGGTTAACAATACGTAAGATATCAAACGAGGGAGTGATACTTTAACATTTCTTTGGGTGCGATATGTATGTTTGCTTTTGTGTAGACATAGTAAATAGCAAAGTTCAAAAAAGATCAAACGAATTGTGTAACAAAAAAAAATTTAAAAAACTTTTTATAATTTAAGTTTTTTACTATAAAAAATATAAATTATAATTTTAAATACCATTTCAAATGATTTTTTTTTAATAATCAATTATTTATGGGGACAAAGATTCCAGTTGCTACTATCTTCAATCGCCTAGACGAATTAGAAGGTGTGTTCAAAGTTAAACAGGAAAAAAATATTGTTTCTATGAACCCTATGACCCAGAAAGAATTTACAAGCGATACGCCGGACATTAAGGCCATGCGGTAAGTGTATATTTTTTACTTTTTACGTATATTTCATTTTAAATTATTTAACCGATTATATGAATTTGCAATTTATTTATGTATTTTAATATTTATTAAACTGATTTAAAATTTAATTTAAATTGAAAAAAAATTGAAAAAAAAATTAAATAAAAATATTGTAAAAAATTTTTTAATTAATTCAAGAAATTAAAAAGAAATGAATAAGTAAAATATATTTCCATAAGTAAAAAGTTTAAGGTATCATAAGATAAGGTAATCTGTTTCTTTGCATTTTAACATAATCTGGTAAATTTACGTATATATATATATATATATATATATGTATATGTATATATATACCACAGAATACATTAATACTGAAACATGCAAAAGCAACAGAATGCAAATTATTTTGTATTCGTGTTAAAATTATAATATTTTTATTTTATGGAATTCTGTTTAATACAAATGGTCAGTTAGCTCATAAATTATTGAAAAAAATCCGTTATAAAGTAACTGTATTTAAATATTTTTATTTAATAAATTTAAAATATATATATACAATATTAGCACCTGATTGCATGTTTAATTGTCGGTCTTAATATTAACCTAATTTTAATTAGATATTGTAACTTAAATAGCCATCAGGTTAACATTCACAAGGTTTTAAATTATAATTTACTTTATTTTGGTTTTAGAGTTAATTTTATAAAATTGTTTTTAATAAAAGTGACTTTTGTTTGAATTAAAAATATTAAAAAAGAAAACAAAGAGTTTTTAAAAAAGCACATTTCTATTTAATTTTAGAATATTCATAGACTCTTGCATAGCTCATAAAAGATAGGCGATACTACAATATTTTTTTAAATTACTCAGATTTTTCAAAAGTTATAAAAGGTTTGTAAACAAACGGACTGAGTGAATTTTTTTTTAAAATGTGCTAAAAATTTACAAATTAATATTAATAAGCTGACTGTTGTGATCTTTTATGTTCATTAGGTTTTAACAACAACAATCAATTAAGTGAGGAATAACATAGTTTTCTTTAAATGTTTTTTGTTAGCATTTACCATTAGCAGTAGGTTTTAATTTACAAATTTGTATACCTTTCGCTAGATATGCATCATAATATATTAGTCTTTATATTATTAGAATATCGTCTCAATGCATTAAATAAATATATAAAAATAAATAATATTTCGTATTAACTGATATAATATTAGGAGCCGCGGTGGGTTAGTGGTTAAGCATTTGGCTTACTAACCGAAGGGGTTGCGGGTTCGACAAATCATGAAATAATTAATTGAAATAAAATATATTACAAAATAATTTTTCTTTACAAATCCTCTTCGGGACCAAATATAATATTAACAAAATAAATAAAATTACTTAAAAATTGATAGAAAGTATTGCAAAAGGGATGCACAATAGGCAGCAAAGCGTACGTATTAGGATGGCACATGCTTTCCCCCATAACAAACAACAACAATGACTTGATATTAATAACATAAAATAAAAATCATATACTATGAAGTACCATTATTTTTAATTTAAAAGTTTTATTTTAAGCATATTTAAATTAAAGATTAAAAGAAAATATCAAGTTTCATTTAAATTAATAAAAAAATAATAATTTTATTAATTAATTTTAATTTTTTAAAATACTACAATAAAAAAAATAGAAAATATTTGTACAAAACCTTTACGTGTTAAAACTTAAATTTGTATTTGTTTAGTAATTATTATTTTCATATAATAAAATATATTTATTATTATAGGTACTATAGGTTGTGGATTTATACATGCAATGCTGCTTTATTGATAGGCGTCGTTATATTTTGTGGCGCTGCTGGAAAAGTATTAATGGCAGAATATAAACGACTATTAATAAGTGATTTAAATTTAAGTCAACCAAGTTTTATTTATGCCTATTTAGCTCTTTTAATGCAATCTGGTACGTATATATATTTTAATTATTTTTTAATAATTTTTAAAAATTTAATGTACATACATAATATATATTATTATAAGATTATATAATAGCTGTTGGTCCGTCACAGAATGACGGAAGGTCAATTGAAAGAAAACTTTTTCTAATTAAGAACTATTTCTTAAATAAAATCACAACCGTTACATTGTGTATTACGCATATTATGCTTCAATTCAAGTAATAGATAGTAGATACACAAAAAAAACAAACAAATGACTTGTAAGTTATGTAGTCTACCATTTGTTTGTTTTGAATTTGATAAAATGTCAGGGTTGTTAGTTCAAATCCCTTTTTGGTGAAATTTTTTTTTAATTTCAATTTAAAATTTTAAAAGATGATAAATTTGTTAATAAAAGATTTGAAATTTTTTTAAAGATTTATTTTATTTGATCTTTTTCTCCATTTATTATTTTTTGTATAAATATTTTTAAAAAATGTTGCTAAGATTGTGTATTGTTTCATAACCTTTGTTTAGATTCCAATCGAAATACTTATTTGTTGCCAACATTCTATATCTACTCAACATGCATTTTATGGGCATAGAATTGTATTAAATATATACATAGTTTTGCATTATCAAATGTAAATTATTTTTATTTTTTGATTTTTTTTATTATACCTAATTAAGTTAAAAAATATTAAATATTTTGTTTAATTTCTTTGTTTGATTGCTATTTCATTTGGAATGAGGAAAGGGATGAGGGAAACTTTAAAATTGCTTTGGTTACTTTGCTTGGTTTATTTGCTTTTCAAAGCAAAGCAAGCAAAAAACCGTACATTGGGCCTATACCATTAATTTAGTATTACACTGAAATTAATGAAGACTTAGAACAGGAATGATCCTGTAAAGCATAGACTCGATTTTTAATACCAAAATGTTTTACTATTTATTTAAAATTTCCAGAAAATCTTCTGTGATTTTTAAAACTTAAATGAACTGATTCATAATTCGAAATTTAACCCGTCAAGAATAAATCGTTGACATGTGACAATATTTGAAATGACACAAACTGAATTTATTTTTTTTTTAATTTGAATTTGACACTTTTAAATTTATTGTGATTTATCAAAAATTACAGTAAACTAAATATAATCAATTATAGAAATGGCAATTCCTCGAAAATGTTAAACCATTTAATAATAATTGGAAATTATTAAAATATTTTCAGACTTTGTTGATCGAAAAACATATGCAATGGTGCATGCTGTATGTAGTAACAACATTATAGGAAAAAGTGTTCAGACAGCATCTTTTTGCCACGTATTGGCATGTTTACTCTCTCAATATTTCTCTACGTATTATGGACGACTTTCCTAGTATGTTATCTTTTTTTCTTTGTCACACAAATAGTATATTTGTATCTTCTACCTATGCTCTAACTTTTGCCCAGTAAATTGTTGTAATTAAAAATAGCCTTTTATATATGTAAATTTTTAAAAAACTCTTTTTTTTTTAATACGAAAAAGTAAAGAGGAGAATACTCACACTATTTATATACACATTTCATTTTTTAATAAGTTTTACATATAAGCGTTAATAAAAAATGTTTATGTTTTTATTTTGTGTCAGATAAACCACAAAAAATGGGATTCGTTTAATTCTATAAGGACACACTTTTTTTGCATTATATTTCAATCAATATAAACTCAATTTTGTATAATAAAATTCAATATCATATCAAAAGTAAACATTCGTCATGTAATAAATGATATTAAAACATAAAATATTGAAATTGCTAATTAAATATTTAATTTGGTGTATTGCACTGATTTCTAAAATTTTTAATAAAATTAAAAGTTTTGATAAGACAAATATATGTTATGTGACAAGTAAGGATCAAGGGAAATTTATCTAAAAAATAATAAATAACTTAAATATAAAAATTTATGGGCTGTTAATAAATTTATAAAAAGAAAATGCACTTTAGAAAAATTTTTACAAAAATATAACGTGTCTAGCATTAAGGGCGAATTTATTTTAGAAAAATGATGTTACATTGACTTAAATAATTAAAACTCTAAAGTGACAGGCAAGTAAAAACGCACGCCTGTCACTTTAGAGTTTTAATTATTTAAGTCAATGTAAAAACGCACGCCTGTCACTTTAGAGTTTTAATTATTTAAGTCAATGTAACATAATTTTTCTATTTTATTTTAATTATTTTAATTATTCTCAATTAAATCTTTTACTATATACTGTACAAAAGTTAGTTGACATTAATATCAATATTAATTCTGAAACTTCATATAGATTTACAGTTTCCGAGACTTTCGCAAGTCCGATAATTAATTTGAATTTTGTAATGTACTTTAAAATTGATTTTATAAAATGCTAGAGAAAAGCTGAGAAAGGTTAAAGTTAACTCTTCTTAAGTCTTTATTTTGGAATTAATTTTAACGTAAGATTCTGTAAATAGTTTTGGTTGTTCTATAAACAGTTATGCCACCTTTTATTGAATTTACACTGACACGAGAATCTCGGTTCAAACATCAAATAAAGTTTATGCGTCTATTATGAAAGACTTTATATACAATTATTTAGTTTTTAAATTTTTATCACATTCACTAGGGGAAACCAGTTTTAAGATTTTTCATTCATATGTTTTATATATCAGATATTATCATATTAATTTTAAAATATTTTCAGGTTTCCTTCAACTTGTAGGATGTCTTGGTGCCTTAAGACTATCAGAGAAGTTACTTAACACTTACTTGTTGCTTTTACTGTTATTGTTAATAGGTGACGTGTTATTAGGAATTTTTTGGATGTTTAAATTTGATAAAATTATGGAAACATTTGAACCAATTTTAAGGTTCGTGGTAAATATTTATAATATAAAATTTTAGTAATTATTTAATAACTATATAGTTAATTAATTTAAAATTACAAATAAATTTAATAATTATTTAAAATTTTATATTTTAAAAGACAGAAATACAGAAAACACTAATTATTTTTTTTTAATTTCATTTTGAACTTTAATGAAAGATTGTTTCTCTTATATATTTTATTTTTAGATCTATAGTCCAGTATTTTTTCTTATAACATTGATAAAACACTTTTTAAATCAGTACATTATTAAATACGATTAATTAATTAAATAATTTACATTTACATTATAATGTTTTATTATTATTTTTAATATAAAATAAATAAATTTACAGAAATAAATTAAATACAGAGTATGGGGGTGCTAACGAATTTACTTATTTGTGGAATCGATTACAAATTGATGGAAAATGCTGTGGAATTCTTGGAGCCCAAGTATTATTTCAAATAAAAATTTAAAATTAATGTAATTATTTATTTTCTTAAAGGATTTTTTGAATAAATCATTTCTTTCGTCGTGTTGCGACAACGGATTAAACTCATCTGAACATATTTCGGTTTCAAGAAAACTTTTAGCTTCTGCTTTAGTATTTCGTAGTGAAGATTTAGTTGCTCAACAAACACAAAAACCAAATGTTACAAATCTTGTTGACTCACCTTGGAGTCATGTTGTATTGGGAACAAAATATCTTGGCGTAAGTGGAACAGACATTAGTAATACAAGTAATGATACTGGTGGAGATGTAGAAAATACAAATGCATTAAAACTTCCTACCGCTAATACAGAAACGAATAAAAATATTTCAACGTGTAAAAACCATATAAAGCATGTAAGCAATTATTTTATCTTAATTCAAAATTTAAGGAATTTTTTCAAAACAAATACTTTATTAAAAAATTAGGGCTGTAGAGATTTTATCGCAGAATGGCTTAGAAACACCGCAGATATTCTTTTTGTAATTGGATATTGTGTTATTACATTTTTGAAATTATCTTTTCTTGGTATATTACGGTATGAAATACGCGAAATGATACAAAAAATACGATTGTTGCAGAATGAAAATGCAGCCGCTTTAGCTTTAGCAGAACAGGAGTTAAATCAAAATAATTTGACTCAGGTATTATTGGAATGGAATATATAATACTAAATAATTTCAAATGTTATAACTTTCCAATTGGTTTCAATCAAAATTTATTAAATATATTTCAGGTAACAAGTTCATCTATTAATGGTGGCCTACATACAATAACCGAATCAAAAATTGGTAATCATGATCGAGAAAAGGAACGATCTAGAATTAGTTTTGCTGAAAGTGAAAGAGAATCATTACTAATAAAAGAAGTCACACCATTAAATTATATGCGTAAGAAAAATTTATATGGATGTTCAGATTTTGGTGGTACAAGTTGTACAGCTGATAATAGTAAAACTGTTGGCCTTGGAGAAACCGGTGCATTCGGTAATAGTTTTGAATGTTCAGAATCAAATTACAATAATATGGCAACAGGTGGAATTGAAAGCTTTAATAATAGTAGTAGTGCTGGAAACCGGATGTCTTCTGCAGGAATGGCGGGAGCCAGTAGTTCTGGCTTAAGAGGTAAACAAAATATTATTTTAAATTAAAATTTAAAAAAAAAAAAAATATGTTTTTAAATATAAGTTCAAGATAGTACGAGTGCAGCAGCAGCAGCAGTAAAATCGTTAAATAGTAATAACTATGAATTGAATGAATTCGATACTAAACCACCAAAGTACAGGTATTTAATAATGTTTTCCTCTTTCTTAATATAAAAATTTTTAAAAATTTTTTTTGTTAGTATAAATAGTTTTTTTTAGTGATTTGAGTTAAGAGTAAAAACACAAATAAAAATTCCAATATAATAAAATATTATATATAATTTTAATATAATCTTAAATTAAGTTTTTAAACATTTCCTATATATTTCAAAATAATATGTATACCGTTCTACTTAAAATTCGAGATACTAGTTATGATTATAATGTTGTTTTTTTTTTTTGTGTAAAGAAATTTAAGCCATTTTTTAATATTTTTTTTTTTTTGAATTTTTCATTTTGTGTGCAAATATTTTTTTAAAAAAAAAATTGTTTTTTTTTTTTTTTTTTTTAATATGTAAATATTTTTAATGGAAAATTGTCACTCCCTTAGATTTAGGTTCGGAACAAGTAGAATTATCACGTCCCCTTTTTATCCCTATATTCATTTGGTTTTCAATGTTTAAAATGTGCTCTTTTTAATTTATATAATTATTAATATTAGTACTTTACACAAGGTGATTTTTTTAATTTTTTAAAAATCTTTTTTAATTTAAAATCAGTTTTTTTTTTTTTTTTAATTACGTGAAATGAATATTATATTAAATTGTCATTCAAGTGATCGTTGTTAAATACTTATTTTTAAATTTTTTTAATATATATATTATGGTATTAATATTTTTTTTTTAATAATTTTTTTTTTTTTTTTTGGTAAAATTCTCATATTATCTTTTATCTCTTTCCTTTTAAAATAAATCACTATATAATTAGGTAGAGTTGTATATTATGTTATTATAGCATAAATAGTAACAATTACTTTTAAATTTAATTACAAAAAAAACAAATATATATTTAAACTTACTTCCTTTATAGTGTATATGAAGTTTAGTTTTAAAGAATTATACAATATTATATCCGAAGTTTATTATACAGTTGTTATATATATACGTTTATAATACTTCTTTAATATATATATGATATTAGATTGTTTATAAAAATATATAATACACTGAGTGAAGAAGATCACCATATGTAATTATTTTTTTTTTTTTAAAAAGTAAACTTTATATTTACTACTTTTAATTTAATAATTTAAAATCTTATTTTTCCTCTTTAAAATAAAAAAAAAAAAAAAAAAAAAAAAAAAAAAAATAAATACAAAACCTTGAACAAATTGAAATATACTAATTATCAATTTTTCTGCTTTTTTATTTTTTTTTTTTTGTTTATCGTAAACTAATTTATGCTGCACCTACGCCTATCTCTTCCTGTGTGCTGACAAATCAACTTTTCACCTATGTATATCAAAAATAATATTTAACGTGCAAAAAAAAAAAAAAAAAAACAAAAAAAAAAAAAACCGAATAATGAAAAAAAACTCAAAAAATATTTAAAAACCTAAAACAAATACTATATATAAATAATAATATATAAATAAATATATATATATATACATATATATATAATATATAATACGATTTAAAATAATTTATCTAAACTACTGCAATAAATTTATAATAATTAACTGACAACTTGTATAAAAAATCGTTACGCATAACAAATATCACTGTGTTTAATCTGTATAACAAAACATTTTATTTTTATATCGAATTTATTTGAAAACAAATTATAACCGTTTTGACATTTACAATTAAAATTCGATATTCCATATGATTGTTTTATTTTCGAATTTTTTTAAAATAAAATTAATTAAATTGTTTTTTTTTTTTCATGAAAAAAAAAAATAAAAATAAAAAATGTATGGCAATTGAAATATAAACGATTAAATATATATACTCTACTGCTACTTTAATAATATATATATATATATTTATATATATATTGTAATTAAAATAATCAATATTAATTTGAATTCCCTGATTTAAATTAAAACAAAATACTATAATATTATTAATGTGCTACTGCTTGTACTATTATTGTTAAAAAACAACTACCACTATTAAACTATACTTAAACACTGTGTATATGGTTTAATCAAATATATTATATACAATGTCATCGCACTTAAATGGTTTGTTTTAAAATTATGTTTAAATTTTTAAATTGTTTTTTTATGTTTTTGTTTTTTAATTTTATTTTAAATATTTTTAAACAATATATATATTTATTTATTTTAATTGTTTAATTTTTATATATTACAAATTAATACAATCTTTTTAATTTTAATAAATATTCAAACTTTTATCAAACATAACAAATATATTTTCATTAATTTTTTGAATATATTTCATATTTTTAAATATTATATTAATTATATTAATTTGTCTACATGTCAACATATTAATTTATATTTCAAAATAATTGTATATTTTATTTTTCTGCAAAAAAAAAATTAATATTTTAATTTATTATTTTATAATTTTGTATTATTTAAATTTTTACCGTTACATTTTTGTGTTAAAATTGCGCTTATATTTTTTTATTTAAACAAAAAAATACTATTACTAAATTTTTTAACTTATATTTTATTCAAAATCATTCATTAATTGTTGTTACACTTTTTTTCTTTTGATTTTTTTTAAACTATTTTCTAATAATATGTTCTCAACTCAATATTTCTACTTCACACTATTGCAATCTTCTAATATCTTCTGAAAAATAAAAAATAAACAAATATGTACGTATTTTTATTAATTTTGAAATTTTCCTAAATTATATTTATGATTTTCAAAATATTTTTATTAATTTTTTTTTGTATATAAAAATGATATATTTAATAAAATTTTTTATTTGATTTTTAATAACTTTTACAATGCATATATTTTAATTTTAAAACACTTGTTATTTTTTTGGCTTAATTACTTTGTATTATTTTATCTATATATATATATAAATATACATATATACCTATTTTGGCTTTATGTTTTATGGTTTTTTTTTCCTCTAAAACATAACCTATTTTTATATTTTATAATTTTAATTATACTAAAACTATACTGCTTTATTATATTAAATAAATATGCCTATTAATATTATTATATTCAATGTTCTCTCTTATTGTTTTATTTTTTTTTTTTTAATATTTATATTTTAATAATCATTTGTGTATAAATCTATGTTTTTATTTTTAACCATTAAAATTCTAATGTAATTATTTTAAAACAACAAAATCATTTAAAATATTCATTAAATATAATTGTATATTTTGTTTTAAAATATATATTTTTAAAAATTTCTATTAATTATAATTATAATTTTTATCATTAAATTTTCTATACAATTTAACATTTTATACCTGAAAAAAACATAAAAACTATATAACACATATAACAAAAATTTTTAAACTGCATAAATAATAAACGCGTTTTATTACATAAAATTTACATTTTGGATTTTGTATAATTAAACAAAAAATAAAATTTTAAAAATAAAATAAAAAATTTAAAATTATTAAAAATAATAAACTGAAATAAAAATATTGAAATAAAATTATGCAGGAAATCAAAATGGCCGTCCTTATGAGAAATACAGAATTATATACAAAAAACAAGACGACCTGAATCAGGTTGTTTAATTTTTTAAATTGCAATTATTAAATTATACATAATTTAAGTATAATATTGCAAATTTATATATTATGATGTTTTACCCACACAAGACTATTATTAGAATGTCAAAATTAAAAAATTCAATTTTAAAACTTCAAAATGATAAAAGTAAATTGACTTTGAAATTATTTGTCTAAAAAATGTTTTAAGCTACATACAATTTTAATGAGTAAAACTTTTGGGACATCCTTAAAATAGTTCAAAGATTAGATATGTTAAAATCTTATATAATGTATGCTAACATTGATAATAATGCAAGAGTGCCGTTCTATGGCAAACTGCAGACCTTCATGAACGACCGACATAATGAAATGACCAAGTTCAGTGGTAAAGTGGCGACTTTTTATTCGAAAAGTCACGGGTTCAAATTCTGGTCGGATCATATCTTATAAAAAAAATATAGTGTATATTAAAATAATTTAATAAGAAGTCCAAATGTCAAATAGGCAAAGGATTAATATTATCAGACAATGTTCACTATTGTCTGGTACTAAAAATAAGTAAATAAATGTCAAATTGAATAAAATCTAAATTCCAAAATTAGTGCAAATAAATGTCAAAGAAATAATATCAACGTATATTTTTTATACATGAAACAACAACAATTTATGTCAAAAATGTGTATCGATTCTTTGATGCAAAATTGAAATGCAATACTATTACGTGAATACCGTTATTATTATCTATAGATATTAAAAATCTCATTCAAAGTATTTATTTATGTTGAAAGTATTTAATATTCAATTTTACTTTTATCATTTCTTGTTGTCAAAAAATGAAATTTTGAAGGGTGCAACATATTTTTTATTCATACTGTATATTAGTCACAAACTTGCAACATTCCTCAAATTAAGTATGTATATTTCAGCGCCGCTGCGCTTAAAAAAAATCACTTGAAACATTCTAATCATAAATGCCATGGCTTTGAAAATTAAAATCATGACAGACAATTAGTTAAAATCCCATATAATTATAATTTAATTATAGTTTAAAAAAATTTAAAGAAAAAAGTGTTCTGTAAAATTTATAAAATGCATATATTCACATTTAAATATATCAGTAAATCAATTTTAATGTATATAAGGTCTCTTTACGAACACTTATTCTTCTTCTTCTTCTTCTATGGCGCTACAGTCCGTTGTCGAACCTTGACCTCTTGTAGGTTTCGTAACAATATTTTTTTACTGGATAGGGCTGTTAACCGTATGCCAAACCCCCATCTTTGGAGGGCCGTTGGGTTTGAAGAGTTGCTTCAGAATTTGCCATATAATGCGTTGAAGTTCTCATAACTATGTTACGAGTTCAACTGCATTATATAGCGTTTTCCTACTTCCTGAGACGCCGATGTATGTGGCCACTTATTAAATAAGTTAACTTAGACAAGGCTTATCTGAGTGAGTGTGTTTTTTGCAGAAAAAATTATTATTAGATAATTTGACAAATATTACTAATACCTTTTATTTTTGACAGTTGTCAAATGAAAAACAGCTTGGTTTACTTTATACTTTAGTGTAGCAAACTTTTTACATAGGAATGTTGTTTTTGTAGTTCTGTGATTCGTTGAGATTACTACACAGTAGAATAAACGAACGGAATGAAAACACTGTACAAGATAATAAGTTATCTTATTAAAATTTAATAAGTGTTCGTGAATAGACCTATAATTAAATACATACATATATATAATATAAATTATTTTTATGATAAAATATTCTAATAAATTTTCGAATTTGCAAGTTTTGATTAAAATATATAGATTCCATAAAGGGATCCATATATAAAAAGATTTTACCTTGATTTTGAAATTTTAAGACAATTAAGTAAAAAAGTCTTATAATTTTAACCTTTGTATTGTTTTTAGTAATAAGGACAATTGAAGGTTAAAATAAATTTTCGTCTTGTTTTTTAGTACATATTCTGTTTTTTTTTTTTTGACTTTCCTCTTTCTTTTTTAAACAGAAAAAGTAAAGATGCTAAATAATCGGAGTTCTAGGTATCCAATGCCGAGAAATGTCCATCGTTTATCACATGATTATCAAATTTAAAAAAAAAAAAACACACACACACATTCAGAAACAATATTAGTACAATTAATAAGCACAATAGATTTATTTATTTTTTTTTTCTTAAAAAAACATCACTTAATAAAACTATGATCCAACCATCTTAAGTTGTTAAGGAATTACTACTTATATGTATGTAGTAGGATAATCCTTCTATTAAGACAGACTTATTGAAAAGTTTAAAAAGTTAAACATATTTTAGAAAAAGTGTTTTATAATTTATTTTTATAATAGTTTATTGAAACGTAATTTTAACTGGTATATATTCCATATTAATTTAAAAAAAAAACAAAGACTTAATGCACAATAAAGTGCTCTGAAATAAATGTTGTTTCCATTTCCGACAGTATATCCAACAGTATATACCTAAGCATATTGATTGATATCTTGATAGTATGAAAATTTGGATTTTTGGTCAAATTTTAATTTGAAGAACTGTAAATAACTATTTGTAAATAAATTTATATAAGAATTATACTTTAAATTAAAACTTTAAATCAAATTTATATTTAGATACATTAATCATAATTTTATATACATACATGTGTATATATAATAAAAAAAAAAATATATTAATCTTCAATATATATAACAATATATATTATATAGTTAGTTAAATTAAATCTTTAATTTAAAACATATAGTTTTTATTTGATGTTAAATATTTAAAAATATTAAAAAGTCTTTCGAACATCAAATATATAAAAATTCTTCAACTTTTAAAATACCTAAATACATTATGTATTTAATTACTATTATATCATTGTTTTTATGATTATATGATTTAGTTAATTGATGAAAATTCAGACAGGCCCATTATGAACTTTAAAAAAAATAATTATAACCATCATTTAAATCAAAAATATAACATATATATAAAGTAATTATTTAAGAAAGCTAAGCTTTACATAAATTAACAACAATTATATATTTATGTACATATAGATATAAATATATATCTTTAAGATTATGCTGTGTGGTTAAGTAAACCTATATAAGATTTAAGTAATTTTTCAGTTTTAGATCTCATATAACAAATAATAATTTTATTATATAGTTAATACAGAATACAATATATACATATATATAGGATTTGATTATAAAATTCATCAAAATAAATAAATAAAAAAATTAGGCTCAAAATGTGTATATCTTAATATATAAATAATAATTAATACATTACATTAATTAATAATCAATAAAAAAAAAAAAAAAATATAAAAATAAACATGGAATTCGGAAAATAATTAAGTTTATTTTGACTGAAAAATAAAACAAATTGCTGTACGTATTTTACTTAATTCTTTTCTCTTATAATTTTCAAATTTTCTTTTTTGTAACTGGAAATGGTGTTTGTAGCATTTTTTATCTATTGTAATTTGTTTTTTTTTTACATATATTGTAATTGTTAAAATATATATTAAATGCTTTATTATTTGTTTATATGTTAGCTTCAAATAAGAGTATGTATGGATGTAAGAGGCATTTGCATACAATATTATAAAATCTTTTGAAAAGTTTTTACAAAATCTCAAAAATATTTCAATATGTTTTTTTTTTTTTTTTTTTTTTTTGAGCCAAAATTTTTTAAAAAAGTAATTCAAGCAAATTTGATAAAATATTGATGAAGATACGTCAATGTCGTCAATTCTTTGATAATTAAAATTAATAAAATAATCAATTGTAAGGTTTTTTTTTTTAATGGATTATTTTTTATTAAAATTGTCCTTTTTTTCATTATATAAACCTCTATATATTCTTCAGTTTAAATAACTATTATATATAAACTTAAAATATGAATAAGCATTTTGTATATAATATATTAAATGGTAGTTATTAAATTATTTAAAAAAATTTTTATTGAAATTTGTTAATTAATTGTGTTTCGTTAAGTATGTATACATCTTAATAAATTATAACAAATTATAATCATATTGTTATAATATAATTGTAGTTCTGTATATATTCATATATTAATATTATGTCTTAAATTTACTTACATAAACATTTAAAACATTTGTACGTATATATATAGGATGTTATTGTGCCCGAGAGAAAACATTTGCCCATATAATAAATTATAAAAATTTTTATAACTCATTTTTTTTAAATATTAAAAGATAGTTACAGAAACGAGTTTTTAAAAATATATCATTGACTTTAATTATGAAATAAAACGAAGAAGATTATAGTTGCCCTTCTCAACTTTATGATACTCATTAATTTTTAAGTCTTTCTTGGTTTTTTTAAGATATGAACTCCAGAAATCTGGAGCATAGCAATTACACTAAGCTTTGCTTCGGGAAATTTTCTAATTTATAAATAAACTTGTTATATTACTTTTCTTGAATATTTACAATTCAGAATTTCAAAATTCAATTAGTTCTGAAAGATCTTCATATATTTCTTTGAATTTAAAAATGTGCAAATAACATGTACAAAAATAATGAAGGCTTAACATTTTGAAACTCTAGAGAAATACTTATTCTGTCATCAAACATATTTGGTTTAATTTTCAACCTTACGGTTTTATTAATTTTGAATCTTTTAAAATTGGTTCTAAAAATTTGTAAGACGAAGTTCCGTTGATTATACGCTTGAGTCATAACTTGTATTTATTTACAAAAATTTATTACCAAACTTTACAAAATTTTTTTACCCTCGGATGAAAAATAAAATAAACTAATTTCTTGGCCACAATCATCGCAGCATCGAAGTTACAAAATGTCAAAAAACGTAGCTATAAAATTTTGAAAGTGTTAAAGGCGGCATTTAATGTGTAAACAAATTTAGTAAATAAATATAATTAATTTTTCAATCAAGTAAAGTAAAATTTTAATTTTTTAATTTTATTATTTATATAATAAATAAAATAAATTTTTAATATTTATATTCTTAAATTTCAAACTAAAAAGTAATAATAAATATAAATGGCCAACAAAACATAAACAATTAGCTGTAAAAGGCAAAGTAGCATAGAAGCAAAAAGTTGATTAACTTTAGCGCTAAGGCTGCGTTGAAACTTTATTGTTACTTTCATTGTATACATTTGTATTGTTTTCAATAAATTTAACTTTTGATGTAGAATTTCAACGTTGTTGGCTGCGTTCATTGTTTTCAGGAGGTAAAGCGTTGAAATTTATCTCAATGGGATCATTGTCACCTATGCAAATTTAATACTATATGCGGTACTGTATTTAAAAACTTTAGTCTTTGTTATAGAACTTTAGTCAAATAAAATATTTTGAAATCGTTTCTGACTTAATATAAAAAAATTTGAAGAAAATATTGCGGTGTAATATTTGGTCTATATTCATAAAATATTTAGAATCTTATGAATATTTTTGTCCTTTATTTTGAATAAAAATTAATAAATTCATTATTAACCTAATTTATACCTTTCAACGTATTTTCATTTTTTTTCCGTCGAGAAAAACTAACATATTATTTACATATTAAATAAATGTAAAATAAATTTAAAAATAAAAGAAAATTTTTATCAATTTGTTTTTTATTAGTATTTTTACTTCCCTTACAAGTTACAACAACAACAAAAAACCATTTTATTTTTTTTGACAATAAACCTAATAAAAAAGTATATAATCATTATTTTATTAATTATTCAAGCGTTCTTTAATGATTCCTAAGTGAAATTTTATATTTTTTTTGTTGTTTTTTTTTTGTTTTTGTATTTTTGACTTTTTCGTGTCTACAGAACATTTTCAATATTTTTGTTGTTTTTGTTTTTTTATTTTAATTTTTAATATTACTACAGAATTTTAATCAAAAGCTTTAGTTCATTCACTATAATACCACATATTATACAAAAAAAATACTTACAAATTAAAATCGAATATGCCGGGTTATTTTGATATTTTTTTTTTTTTTTTTATCTTCTAATAGTTTATTTGTATATATATATATAAAAATATATATTTATATATATATATATACATATATGGATACATAAACATACACAGAAATATATTTTATTTATTATTTACTATAATATGACCTTTTATTTTATATGCAAAAGTACAAAATATTAATTTTTTATTAAATATACGATTTTGTGTATAGGAACTTTGAAAAAGAATAAAAAAAAGCTTTTGTCGGTTTTTAAAGTTTAAAATTCAATATCCTTTATTCATACATACAATATTTACAACAATACAAAAATAATATAAAGAAAAAAAAACAAAATCAAAATATTTTCATTGTTTAAAAAGGATCAAAACACTCACTCTTATATGTTGTATATAATACGCGCTATATAAAATTAAAGTACACTTAAGAAATTTTTAAAAACCTCTCTAAAAACTAAAATTTAATATTTATATAGGGAAAGCATATATACTATAAATTAATATACAATTTGAAATAATGTTTGTTTATTATTTTATTAAACAGTTTCATATAACAATTGTTTAAAAAAAACTTTCTGAAACACTCAAACAACTTTATTAACAATAAAAAAATAAAACTTTTTTATATTTTGATGTGATTTTGTATTTTGTATAAATATTGAAATTGATTTCAGATAAACAGTCCGATATTATTAAATATCCGATATATAAAATATTGAAAATAAAATTAAAATCAAAGTTGAACGCATCATTCAAGGGCTAGGGCTGGATTCCGCAACGCGTACATACTGAAAATTTCAAATTTTTTCATTCATACTCTTGCGGAATTAAAAATTAGCACAAATTGAAAATTTTCACCAGAACCGTCAAGTTTTCATCAGAATTGTCAAATTTTATAGGAATTATAATCAGAATTTAATTATCCAGTTTTGATGATAGTATAACGTTCGCATACTTTTAGTTTTTTCTTAAATAATCAAATCTGAGGGTCCTAATCCATACTTAAGTATTAAAAACTGATACGCTGTACATCGCTTGGGCTATACGATTAAAATGAAAATCGAATTATTAGTTAAATTGGAAAAGATAAATTATAACATTCAAAATTAATTATCTTTGACATTTAAAAATATTTAGCATTATTTTGTTACATTCTAATTTCCAGATGTTAAATTAAACTTTGTACAAAGTGTCCCCAAATAATTGCATCGAATGATTTGCTCAAATTTATTTTTCTTGTAATTAAAATTTTTTTTTGGAATTTTTTTGAATCTTCTTTATGTGGTCAAAATAAACGACATAAACGGAAGGGTAAAATCGTTGAATCGATTCAGGAGTCGATTAATAATATTTTTTTCTAAAATTTTCTTAAAATTTTATTTTAATATATTTTTTTTTAGGTAACTATATCTCTAATTAAATAAAGTTATCGATGTTATCATTCTAGTTTTTTAATAAGCCTATATACTTTCAAATTACAGGTTTTTTAAAAGGTTTTGTCAGTTGAACGAATTTTTAGAAGGTATCTGCACAGACTAATATACTATATACTATATATATATAGTATATTAGTCTGTGGTATCTGGTTTAAATGTTTAGCCTGGTCCCACTAAGGAGCTCAATAGAATTTAATATAACCTTAAACTTTAGATTTATGGTATAAAATTCATATTCAATTTTCTAGAAATCTTATTTTGTGTATTAAAAATGAACAATAAGTGAACACTGGAAATATATGTTTTTTTTATAAAGACATTAGAATAACTCTCGACGGTTTTTTCACATAATATCCCTTCAAAAATTATTAGTTATTATTTTTATTTGTTTTTTATTTAATTAATGTTTATTTAATGTAAAGGTTTAAATTATTAATTTACATAAACTTACTATTGAATCAATTTGTTATTTTTAAACTTATTAACAAAGTACGAAATTACTACCAGCAGAATTACCAGTTAAAATTCGTGAAAATTCTCAAGGTCTAGTTTCAAAGTATTTAAAATTTTCTAAAACCAAACCCTTTTCATAGCCGTAATAAAAAATTTAATAATAATTATATATAATTATAAAAATTTTTTTGTGTCTAAATTAAATATCAAATTGAAAATTAAAAATATGAAAATAATATAAAAAATTTGAGAATTCGAGGTTTTTACAACATTTTTAATAATATTTTTATTTAAATAAAATAAAAAATTTTCAATTAATTATTTAATTAATTTAAATTATAATTAAATAAAAAACATCGTCAAATAATCTATTGATAATAACTTCACATATTAATTTAAAAACTTATTTGAAATCCCAATTTTAAAATTCCAAAAGAACTGAATAATTGTATTTTTTCGATTATTTTCAATAAATGTAAAATAATAGAAAAAATTTAATAAATTAATTAATATTAATTGATTTCTTGGTTAATATTAACTGATTTTTTATTGTGTAAAATTCAGAAATTCCTAGAAATTATGAAAGCAATTAAAAATATTCAAAAAAATTTTAAAAATAATGCTTTAAATCAATTCGCAAGTTAGCGTTGTGGTTCTTCAAAAAAATCTTTAAATCGTGTTTTAATGTTTAAATAAAAAAAAAATCTGAATGTTTTATAAACAATTAAAGCACATTTATGTTAGCAAGCATTATTTATGCAGTTCAATGTTAATTATTGTTTTGTGCTATTAAAAAATTATTGCATTGCAAGCACAATTTATAGCTGTCGTTATTTCGTTATTTTTCGTTTTAAGCATTACATAATTTTATTCTAATTCTAATTAATATTTTTTATTCTTTATTAATTTATATTTATTAATTTCCAAAAAAAAAAAAAACAATATGTTTTCCTGTAATTTAATTAAATTTCAAATAATTATCATAAATATTAATTTTTATTTATTCTATTTCTATATTTTTTAACAAAAAAAAATAAAACAAAAATTTGATTGAAACGTTCGATTTAATTACCAAAAAAAAACACAGACGTATAAATCCACCATCTGTAAAAAAAATGTGACTACGGTATTACTTGGAGCAGTTGTTTGGCGATCGTTGGAAAAAAAATCAACTAACAATTTATAGAGGTGGATACAACAATTGCTCCAACAGTATGGGAAGATCTTCTTCAACATCCATAAAAATGACATCAACTGGTAGAGGAAGAAGATTACATGATAAGTATGACAGCAGTAATACTGGATTATACGAAAGTAGATGTGAAACTAGTGCCGAATTATTTGAACATAAAACATTAAGAAAGCAACTAAATTCATTACAATCACTACCAGAATTTGAATATCATCAGCATTTATTATTAGATCAATCACAACAATATAAATTTCATCATTTTACTTTTGATGAAAGTGAAGGGGCACATTGGCAAAATGAAGCCAATACATCATTATTAAGTAAAGAAAATTTTAATAATTCACAAAATTTAGAAAATGAAAAAAATATCGAAACTCGTTCGAAAAGATCTGAAAAATCAATAGAAGCACAAAAAGCGTTCATTTCAAAAAGTCGAATAACAAAATATGATAGCCAATCATTCGGTGAATTGAGTACAGAATTTTTAACTGATTCCGGTGATCCAAATGTATTAAGTGATGACCAAAATCTAATTAAAAATATTAGAGAAACAACAGTTAATATCACAAGATCTGAAAATATGTCAGAAGACATAAAATCCGAAAATGTAACTACAGATAGTTTAAATTATATTAATGAAAGTACTAAAAATATTGTGTTTGGTGAATCGGATGGTGCAATTAAAATTGAAAAAACTAGCTATAGTTCAAATAGTGATCTTGATATAAATAATTGTAAAAATAAAGATTATAATAAATTCGAAAAATTTTCCTATAATACCAACCAAAACGATTATTCAAATAATTTATCATATGAAGTTGGTGCCAAAAATAAAATTCATAAAAGTAATAATGATCATTCCAAATATAATTATAACTTTTATAATGACAAAAGACAACAATTTCATAGAAATAATGAAAATTGTTGCTGTTGTTGTAATAATAGTCATTTTGACCAAAGTTCAGGTTCCGGTCAAGATATTTGATTGTTTGTGAAGAAAAATTATAAAAAAAGTAAATCTAAATTTCGAATTACACAGAAAAGAATTAAATTCGAAATGATAAAATATAATTTTTTTTTGTGGCGACATTGGATAAATATTTTTTTAAAGTAAAAATTTAACCTGTTTTACAAAATTATTTTAACAATAAAACAATAATATGAATATTAATTTTTTTTTTATTTTTTTTTTAATTATTATTATTAAAATATTAACTTAGGACCAATTTCACAGTCAACACTTAAGTATATAAATAAATATATATACGTTATAAATATAATTTTAAAACTTTTTAAAAAAAAATTAAATTTAAATCTGAAAATCATAATTGAAACTTTAAATTTTGAATGTATATGTATAATTTAATTATTTAATTAATAATTAGATTTTGTAATTAATTAAATTAAATTTATTTAAAAACAATAACAAAAAATTATTAATATCAATTATTATTTAAAATTATATATTTATATAAATATATATATACATCATATTAAAAAATACATATAATAAGTATATATAAATATACGTGTATTAAATATGCCAAAATGTCATTTAAACTAAAGCTGCCGTTATGTAATATAAATAGTTACAGTTATTTCAGCTAAACATTGTTAACTAACTATAAAATATTGAACACTTAAATTCACTAAAACTTACTATACTGTATTTTCAAATATACCTATGGTAAACTAAATTCTATAAATACTTAAGTATGATTGTGAAGCTGACCATAATAACAAAAAACTCAGGTAACTTTAAAAATATATATATATATATATATATTTTATGACATTTATTATATTTAATTATTACTGTATGTATAACTTTTGTCAAAAAACAACAACAAAATTATAATATTACAAATACAGTTACACACAAGGTAACCCACTATAAAAAACAACAACAACAGAGTAAAAAAAAAATTAAAGACTATTATATAATGTATCTCTATATTTATCTACAGTACAGAATTACAGAAATGACAAGTACCTAATATAGAGAAAATAAAAAAAAAAATATATAAAAAAAAACAATAATTTTAATAAGATAAAAGTCTGGATTTCATATGATTTACAATTTTTAAAAAGCAAAAAATTGTTATTTATTAAAAAAAAAAAACAAAAAAACCATTATGTACGTGTATGAATTTATTTGATTAAGAAACTTATAAAAAAAAAAAACAAAAATTATAACTTTAAATTATTTATTTATTAATTAAAAAAAAACATGAAATAATGGATTTGAAAATATGCTTGAATCTAAAATCTAATTTTTAAATTAAAAGTGAATGTTTTATATAACATGTACTATAAAACAAGTGTTCTATAAATAAAATTAATTAATTAATTAATTAAAATTTAAATTAAAAAAAAAAAAAAAAAATGTATGTAATTTTGTACCAGCAAAATATTTAAAAATTCGATTTATTATAAATATTAAAAAAAAAAAAAAAAAAAAAAAAATTAGGCAATATTAAAAAAAAAAAACAAAACAAATTAAAATCAAGTTAAAAATATATTAAAAGTGTAAATTGTAAAAAAAAGTGAACTTTCAAAACTCATACTTACATATACATACATACTTGTTTCTTCTTAGGGTTTTCAAAAATACAAAAATTTAACATTAAAAATTGTACTTAAATTTAAAAAAGAGAATTAATTAAGACATAATTATTTAATTACAAAAACAACAACAAACAAATCACACACACCTTCATCACCTCAATAAAAGACAGATTTTTCTTTTTTTCACTAAAGGAATTTCTTGTTTCAAATCATGAAACAAACAAACAAACAAATAAACAATTAAACAAGGAATTAAATTAAATTTAAACTGATTAATTAAATACTGATTAAAAAAAAAAAAAACGATTGAGTTTATAGCAATTCACTAATGCCTAATATAAATAAAAAAAAAAACTTGTAGAAAAAAGAAACCAAAAATAAAATAAAAACATAAATCCAAAAAATATAAAAATATATACAGGGTGTCCGAGACTCAACTACGCACACTACACTCAGTGATTGGGGGCATTAAAACAAACAAAAAATTGTATTGGAGGTGGGAGGGGGTCTATTGTGGACCCTTTTCGACATATGAGGGATTAAAGATTTAAGGAGACTTTTCATAAAAAAATCAATAACTTTTGAACAGCTTACTGTAGAGAGATAAAATCAAAATCCATTTTGTTGAGTAAGTGTCATTTTTGTGTACTAATGATCCCGATATACCCAACAGTTACAAATATATGAAGGTTCAAAATGATTACAGCTCCAGTACTCCAGTACAATTTTTTGTTTGTTTTAATGCCCCCAATCAGTGAGTGTAATGCGCGTACTTGAGTCTCGGACACCCTGTATAATAATAATATAGATATATAAATATATAAAATAAAAAAAAAAAAAAACAATGTAAAATGATAAATAGTGCCTAAGATATTTTTTTCTTATTTTTAAAAAAAAAAAAAAATTACATAATAAAATTATTTCCAACTTTAATATTTTATAGAAAAAAAAAATTGTTGGCTTTATTAAAATATAAATTTCATTTTTAAAACGTTTTAACTGTAAATGTTTTTAATTTTTTTTTTTTAATTTTAATTTTAAAGAACCAAATAGAGTTTAAATTCATTTAAAGTTAATATTTAAAAAAAAATAAATAAAAGGTTTTTATGCGCTAATTGTACTAAATATATATATTTAATTAATAACTTATATTTTATTATATAGTAATTGTTCCTATATATACTTATATATTTATACATATATATACATATATTAATACCGTTTTAAATAAAAAGTGCTTCTTAGTTAAATTCATTAAAAAAAAAAAAAATAATATAATAAAAAAAAAAACATGCTATAGATATTTATTTTTGAATTCCAGTTGCTCAAAAAAACAAATTAAAAAATTTCATTTAAAAAAAGTATTTATTAAATTTTTTTAAAACAGATATTTAATTAATAAACTATAGATTTGTGCTTTTAAAATTAAAGTTCGCGTTAATAAAATTGTCTATTTGCAAAAAAAAAATGGTTGGTCTTTGCTATAAATATTAACAAAAAAAATATAAATTTTAGTGATGCCTTTTATTCGTTTCATAAATGGTCTAAAAGCTTTATTCATAAAAAAATTAATATTTTTCTTTTGAAAAATAAAAAAAAATTATTAAAATATATACATACATATATAGGTCTAAATCAAAATCAAGTCATTTTAGATTTTAAAAATAAAAATATAACCAAGTTTAGTGCAAAAAAAAAAAAAAAAAACATTTTATGTATATTATTTAAAAAAAAAAAAATATTAAATTATTTTCTGAAAATATTTATTATATAATTTAGACTAAGAAAATTACATGGCAAAGACCGCACAGATTCGTTCTAATAGACATATTATATTAAAATAATTTTGTATGGTAGGTTACATGTGTATACTAATTAAATATATAAATCGGGTAATCATTTTTTTTGCAACTAAAAATCAAATCTCCAATATTTGAAAAAATCTCTACATAATAGAACTTTCTAACTAATTTCAAGGTAAATTTTAATGACTTTTCCATACATACATACTTCAAGTATGAATTGTAAAATCAAAACAAGGTGTAATATATTTCATAATTAAATACAGTAAAAGTTCTCTTAGCCGGACGTTCTTATATACGGACATCTCTTTAAGACGGACAGTTTTTTCAAAACGTATTCTTTTTTTAAATTTTTCATACAAAACACATTCTTTTAACCGGACACTCTAATAAGCGGACGCGGACACTTAAATCATACATTAAATTTCAAAAAAATCTCCATTAAACGGACCGTTTTAATTTATGAGCAAGCTTTTTTTATTTAATGTGAGTAATATGATGTATAAGAGGAAAGTTAAGAAGAGGAAAGTTCACCAGTTCTTGAAGAATTGGAAATTAAAACCTACAAAGAAGCCTTAAAAACTGTTGATAGTTTAAAAAAATTTGCAACATAAAGAGGATCTTACATATAATATAAAAAAACTTAGAAATACATTTCGAAAATAATGTATCAAAATTTGACCAGGAAAAAATACTGCAGTCAAAGATTTCAAATTATTTTCAAAAGTCTACTAATTCTTAAACTCTGGAATGGAAGGTACATACAGAATATATAATACAGCAGTATGTAATTTCAACAAATAATGTTAATCTGTATTGAATTTATTGAATTTTTGTTTAGGTTTTTGTAGCAATTTTTATTTTCCTCTATTATTTGGTTTTTGTGCTGTTTTACCATTATAATTTTGTCTTTGAAAAACCATTATTAAAAAAATTAATAAAGAATTTATGAAAAGTTATAAAAATTTTTTTTCTATTAACCGGACAATTCCCATAAGCGGATGAAAATTTTAGAACCATCAGTGTCCGTTTATGAGAGCTTTCACTGTATATTAAAAAAATTTAATTCACTATTCTATTTTAGTCGAATAATTTTCTAATTTTTATTTTCCATTGAAGTGGGTGTCTCAATAAAATAAACTGTAGGTTTCATAATCTTTTCAATTTACGAAAATATAATTAAGATATTTAACAGAATTATAACAAAATTGCTTCCTCAAAATAACAAAATTTTTTAAATTGAAAAATATATTAATAACATTGTTTTATTAACAACATTTAACTGAATCTCATATATTTTTCAATACTCATATGCCATGAAAATTAAATTAATTATTTATGTTTGTTTCTTTTACTTATGTTTATTTTAAATTAATCAACTTAGAAATATGTCTTCCAAGAATTTTCACAATTATAATACGTTAAAATTTAATATTGAAGAAAATATCAAGTTTTCTTAATATTTTATAATATATTATGATTTAAAATCAAGCTCAGATTAAAAAGGATCGAAAGTTTCTTTCAAAAAAAAAATCCAATTAGTATTACTTAGTATTACATAATATGTACATATTTCATAATAATGATCTTAATTAAAAATTTTTTGTAAATATATATTAGTAAGTTCAAAAACTACTATACTAATTCCTAACTACTAAATAATTGTTTCACTATAAGTTTTTAAGTTTACATTTCATGGCATTCATCAAAATTTTCCAACTTTCTTAGAATTTTAAATTCAAAATGGAATTTCAATTGCAAGTCAATAAACTTCTACAGTAATATTTTTGCATTCGATCAGTAACAATGCATTACATAGATTAAATAATTATTAAGACAATCAGTATCATATTAAACCTTTAAAATTTTTCTCGAGCCAGCTCATATATTTTTGGAGCCAGACTAAACATTTAAGAATAGTTTAGAATATTTAAAGATATTATGAAACTGAAACTTCTATTAAACTTTAAATATTCTAAACTATTCTAAAATGTTTAATCTCTCTCTAAAAATGTCGGGCAAAAACTTAAAATTTAATTGATCGTCTATATAATTATTTAGTCTATGATTTATATTAAATTTAAAAATCTATATTTGATATTATTTCATGAAAGATGTCTCTAACAAGCTTTCTCATCTATACTCAACCGTCCCTCTTCTTCTTAAAGCTAATTCTATTCTATTTTCACATCAAATTTTAAAGTGTTAGAAAGTTAATGGTACCATTAATAATAGAACTCAGAGTCAGAACCATAAACAAATTTCCATTAATAAAACCAAAATTAGTATACACATAGGAAAAAATTTGCAACCAACTGTTTCATATTTGCAATTTATATAAAAAATTTAAAGATTAAACTTATTTCCAAAAAATTTAAACATAGTAAATTTTTTTTTAAACCAATTTTTAATAATATTATTATTATGTATGACATATACCATGTGATATTTTTTCTCCAAATTTATTTTACATTTAATTTTGGTTCTTATAATATATATTTTATGTTAAAAAAATGTTATTAAATAAAAAAAAATTAAATTTATTTATAAAGACAAAAGAAAAAAAAAAGAAAATGAAAAAAAAAAAAACACGAAAAATAATAGCTTTAGACATAGATTGTTTCTCTTAGAAATAAAACAATAAAAACTAAAAATTGTGTAATTATATATATAATTTAAATTCACTGGCTTGACTTCCTAAAGTTAAAAAAAAAAATTTATTATTAATAATAATAAAAATAATTAAAATTACCAAAAAAAAAAAAAAAATTAATAAAAATAATATTTAAAAAAAAATACTAATAAATAAAAATTAAAAAAAAAATGTAAGGTATTGCAATACTCATCAAAAATAAAACCAACATTGATATATTTCAAAGACCAGAAAAATTACAAATTTAAAAAAAAGGCAACAACTTAGTCAATAATCAAAATTTTAAAAATATTTTTTTTTTTTTTTTTTTTTAAATAAAACAAAAATCTTTTTAAAAATAATAAAAATCAATTCATATTATAGCTAGGAAGCTATCAAATAAATATACTTACATTCTATATATTATAAAACATCAATTCTTTATTTTATCTTCTATAATTTATTTTTTTTTACTATTAATTTACATTTTAAATTAATTCAAAATACTATATATATATACAAAACATACAACAAATGCAACATACTTTAAAAAAAAAATTAAAAAAAAAAAAAAAATATTGTTTGTTGACTAATTAATTTTTCAAGATTTTTTAAAAATTCTTAAAATAATATTTATGTAATTTTACTTTTGAAATGTAAAAAATCTTCTTCTTAAATCTTAAATCATTATAAAAAAAAAAAAAAAAAAACATTTAAAAAACCACTGTAAATTTATCACAAAATTTACCAAAAAAAAAAAAAACAAAATAAAAAAAAAAAAAAATTTTGATAAAACTGTATTGCATTCCATTAAAAAATAATACTTAATAAACAAAATATTAAATGTAATAAAATCAAAAAATTTGTATCCATTTATATTGCTAAGAGTTAAGGCCATAATTAAAAATTTAATAAAAAAATTCCCATTTTGATGAAGTAATGGCAATTGAAACCCGGCTATTTGCCAATTTCTCAATTTAAATTTAATTTAAAGTCAAAAACAAAAAAAAAATACAAAAAAAAAAAGGAACAAAACAATTAACACAAGTAATGTTTTGTTTTAATGGGAGCAAAAAAAAAAAAAACAAGAATAAAATCAAAAAAAAGGAAAAGGAAGTGTGAAATAATAAAAAAATATTTTTGAGAATATGTTAATTTAAGCAATAGATCTTATATACATATATATATATATATAAACATGAAAATTAATTATTAACATTAATTAAGAAAAAAAATTAACCAAAAAGTTTAAACGAATTGAAGTATACACAAAAATAATACAGGGGAAGTATAATTAAAGCAACAACACACATTCCAGAAAAAACATAATGGCTTAATATTAAAAATTTAAATTGAATGAAATATGCCATTACTACATTAAGTTAAAAAAAAAAAATAAAAAAAAAAAAATGTGGAATAATGAATTTCTTATAAAAGAAATAAACGTTGAAATATACATGTTTAAAATGTTACTAAAAATACAAAAATAAATAATTTGTTTTATTTAAAAAAAAGAATTTGGAAAAAAAACTGTGTATGAAAAACCGGTAACCGGACAAAAAAGAACATGACAAAACAGAACAAGAAAAAACAGAAAAAGATAAAAAAGAACATGATAAAAAAGAACACGATAAAACAAAACGATGATAAAACAGAACAATGATATAACAGAACAGTGATAAAAAAGAACAGTGATTAAACAGAACATTTGGAAAAAAAGTTGAAAAATATTTGCGAATGAAATATTTTTATATTTACCATTTAGGAATTGCTTATGTTTTGCATTACATTATTTTACATTTAATCTTATTTTAAACATTACTGCAGGTTGGCCATACTGCGTAAGTACCTCAATTGTCCTGCACATTTATTGCCACTTGCCTCGTACTTCTTTTTTTTAGAAGTAGAAAGGTAGACTCTGTATCTCCAGGTGATGACTCCGGTTTCGTTTTCCCTATACTTTGTATATTCGTAACCTTGGTACAATACACATTTATTTTTTTTATTTGTGAGTGAATATTCCATGGTGATGATTTACTTATTTATTTTATTATTTATTTAATGCTATAATTTAACTGAATCAGTTGAAACACAAATCCACCATTCAAAATGTTGTTAAAAATTTTAAAACGGAAAATACGATAGTCAAAAAAGCAAGATCTGGTCGTTCAAAACTCCAAATTAAAAAATCCATTTGTTTAGCAGGTACACTTATAACCCCCTTGTTAGCAAGTACTTATAATTTTTTTTATTTAAGTATATTTATGCGCAAAATATTAAAAAAAATATATATAATATATTTCTTTTAAGATGTTCTGTTTTATCACTGTTCTGTTTTATCACTGTTCTTTTTTATCACTGTTCTGTTATATCAAGTTCTGTTTTACCTTCTTCTGTTTTATCATGGAACCGAAAATCCAAAACTAAGTGATCCGAAAAAAAATCCCTATTATTTTAAGACGAAATAAAACCCAAAGAAACATTATATTCGATTGTCGAAGCTATCTAAAAATTTTAGGACATGGTATCTTAAATTCAACTAATCTATAGATCAAAACTTTTACAACATGTATTTTTAATAATGCAATATTGAATTTCTTTTGAGCTCCAATTTTCAAATATCAAACTTTGTTCATTTAACAATGTTTTAAAAGGACTTTATCATGTAACAAATCAGGGGCCTCGGTGGGTTAGTGGGTAAACATTTGGCTTACTAACCGAAGGGTTGCGGTTTAGATTCCTGTACGGGCCATGAATTTTTAATCAGATAATTTTTCTTTACAAATCTCCATGGTGACCAAAAAGATATACTAAAAATAAAATATATGATATAAACAAAATAAATAAACAAAATATTACTAATTAAATTAATAGAAAGTATAATCTGACATGCCCGAATTTTTAAATTTTCATCCCGTTAAGCTATTAAAATTTTGAATCCTATAGTTTATGGGTAAGTAATATTAGCACAGAGGTAAAAAAGGTGGTTAATACCAACACTTAAAAAAAAACAACAAATGAATATTTTCATTATGTAGGTTTGTAGTACCACGAAGTATAGATACATCTTTAATTAAATAAGCATTTTTTAAAAACTCAAAAATTTTCATAATTTGTATCATAAGAATATATCTGATTTCTATCAGCAAGCTTTTTATCAACAGTACAGTAAGTAAATAAAACTCATTAATATCCAAGTCTACTTATTACTTTTATCACTTACCATAAAATCTTCTTCAACTTTCATTGTTATATCTAAAATAGATGCACCTATAACAACCTAAAATTAAAAAGTTTTTCATTAAAAATTGATTCTAAAATTTAACATATGTACAACAATTATTGATTACTGACCGGAATTTTTGAATCTGAAACAACATGCTTTTCATTTTCATTTTTAACATCAAAATTGTTAACACTTTTTTTTAAATCATTTTGATTTCCATTAAAATATAAGTTTTTTTTATCCCTGCAAATATTTTTGCCGTCTTTAGGAAATGGTGTTATATTATAAAGTTCATTAGCTATTTGTGAAGCAATTTTGGCGTTATTTTTTATCAGAGCCATGTCTGTAGAAAAAAGTTCATATTTGACAAAAAAAAATATAAATTAGAAATACATATATATATATATATTTTTATATTATAGGTTTTTTTTTTGATTAATTATCTTAACCTTTCCGTTATAAGACTTACTTGAACTAAGGCTAACACCTTTTGTAATTTTTGAAACAGCATCCAGCACAAATGGTGTTATATCTTTCCCAATAATGCCTCTTTCTTTTCCTTCCCTTAGGGCAGAATCAATTGCGTTATTGATTAACTCATCTAAAATAAAATAAAGTAAATTACGTGTACTTGAAAATCGGTGTAAATGAAGTTTTGATAAATTAATAATTGGCATTTATTTAACCAAATATGGTTAAAAAAACCACATGTATTTTGGTATATTTACCCAAATTTAGTTTTTAAATTATTACCTGGAACCGCATTCTCCTCTGGAATTGGAACTGCAATTAAAATGCCTGATTTAAGTTTCAATTGCAGTAATGATTTTATTATATTAGCTGCTTCCATGGCATTATTTAAGTTGTATGGCACTGTACAGCCACTGGAACGTGTATAAAAAGCAGGAAATTGGCATTCTGAACTTTGGTAAGAACTCACAAAAACTCCTTGAGTTTCCAGAAATTCCAAAGTTTTTGGTATATCTAAAATTGATTTTACACCACTACAAACTACTGCCATTGGTGTTTTTCCCAATTGAGTTAAATCTGTTGATATATCAAGAGTTTCGTGACTATTACGATGTACACCACCTTGAATAAAATAAATGTCATATAATTTTTTCATCACAATTTATTTAAATTATAAATATTAGCAAATATGTTATAGGTAATATAATTTGCATTTTCATATAATATATAAAAAAATAGACTAACCGATTCCTCCAGTTGCGAAAACTTTTATTCCTACTTTATTCGCAATGAATAGTGTTGCAGCAACTGTTGTACCACCACAAAGGTTTTTGCTAATGGCATATGGTAAGTCTCTGGTTGAACATTTTATTGTATTAACGGCAGGATCTTTTTTAGCTAATATCTCTAGCTCCTCCTTTTCTAAACCTACTTTGATTTGACCATTAACAATAGCTATAGTTGCTGGATATGACCCCTTAAAAAAGAAAAAATATAAAATTATTTTTAACAATATAATTTAGGTACACCATAAAATTTAGAAAGTAATTAAATTAAACAGCTTTTAAGAATTGCTGCAAAATGACTTGACCTATCCTAGCCTGTATATTTTAGCTTAAAAAACTTCACCTACTTTTAAGCTTAATGTGTAACCGTTATAATAACCTAAAAAAATTATTTTATCCAATCACCAATAGTCGCTTTTTATTAATTTAAAGGGAAAAACATGTCATATTTTAAATACCGTTACATTTAAGAAATTATATACAAATTTACAGAAAAATATTGCATACTTTAAGGATTTGCTTAAATTAACTCTACTTTGTTCTGGTTTAGATAAGACTTTTACTCTGTAAACCTAACTCTCTATACTGTAAAACGTTCTTTTTGCCAATTTTTGAAAATATAATATTGACGCCCTGAAATAGTATCTTAAGAAATAAAGGATTAATGGATTTAATTGTTAATCTTTTTCTAATAGAAATCATGTCATAATTGTGAATTTGGAAATCCTTAATTTGTGAGTCTGAGGAATCCGTTTTCAAACGAATTTTAAATTTAAAAACAAATATTTTGAAAGAAAAGAAATAGAAAGCATATATCTCGGTTTAATTACCCTTTAAAAAGTTAATAAAATTTATTCGAACTTATTTCTTGGAACATTATTTGAAAGTATCTATAATAATTTTCACTCTTCATTACTGATCTTCCGAATATTCATATTAATTCATATTATGTGCTGATTTTCTCAAGCTGCTTATAAAATTTGTATGCTATTAATTTAAGGACTTAGATTCCTTTTTCACATAATTGGATGTCCGTGAGTTTGAGTTCCCAGAATTAAAATAATCGCAGGATAGGAGATTTTGTATGATTTCCAATTAATAATTTTTTTTTAATGTGATAACTGTTCAACTGTTAGCCAGTTTATGTTAGAACAGGAAGTCATATTATATTCGCGTGTTCTTAATTAATTCCACAACTAATGAGATACAATGCTATTTTTATATTGTAATTATTTTATATTCGAATTTTAAAGTACATCTGTATCTGTGCGAGTTATATTATCCAATTTAATTATTTGTTTATATATTTTGGGATTCGAGTCCGGGCATATCATATGAAAGATCGGCCCTCTAACCACCGTGCCACTCAGTCATTCTATTTTGTATTTTTATATGGTAATAAATACAGGGTGACGCAAAACGACCCATATGGTTTGAATGTTTAATAACTTTTTAAATTTATTTATATTTTTGATTTTTATTTCAGAATTTTGTGAAGAAAACTTGGGGAATTGGAAATGGAACAGTACACAATAGAACAGCCATCAAAAATTAAAAAATTAAAGCCTAATATAATATAATTTTAAAAATAAAATTTCTCAAACCTGCGATTTAACAATTTCTTCAACTTCAAGTGCAGTTTCTAAATTTTTAGGATATGGCATTCCGTGTGTTATTATTGTTGATTCTAGTGCCACAACTGGTTTTCCAGATAAGATTTGATCTTTTACACATTTTTTTACATCTATAATTGAATTAAGTTCAAATGAAGATGTCGATGCGTATTTTATTTGTTTAGAACTGTAAAGAAATAATCTAAAATTAATAAAACTCAAAATTAAAAATAGGCTAAATATTCAATTGAACATTTCGCAATCTAATTTAGCTGAATTCTTGCCCCCATTTTTTTTAAACTATTACTAATATAAATTCTTATTCTATTTCCTATTAATCACATTCCAAACTTTTAATTTATTAATGTAGCATAAACTAATTGTTATTTCAAAATCTTACCAATTGAATGCCAAAAGGCTCGATCTTCCGGAGTTAAACCGGGTTATATGTCTTAGGTTACAAAGCCGCATACTGAAATTAAAAAAAAACTATTATAGTAATTATTTTTAAGAAATTTAAGGCCTTTAAAAAAAGACCTCTTTGCTATACTAATGATTAAGATTATTAAGTAAAATAATTTATTTACAGATGTCAGTGGTATAGTGGAAAGCTTAATAACCATGGGGATGCGCATTCAAACCCAAACAAATCACAAGTGGGTAAGAAAATTACTGAAAAAGTTCTGGACTTCTTAGAATTTTTTTTTTGAAGTTTTAAATTTTTGGAGTTTTAACTTTCGGCACGATTTTCATTATAGAAAAAAATATGTATTTTTTTAAAAAAATTACTTTCAAATGTAATCAAATTTAATTAAAGATATAATCATATCCCAGTAGGAAATCGATCAATGCATTACAAGTGTATGAACAATTTCTTTGATCATTCGAGTAATTTATAAAAAATTGAATACGTATAAGGAGTTTTAGAGAAAATATATATCTCCTACTAATAGAAAAGGAAAAGTGAACGAATACTGATACATCGATTACCACTTAATAATCGATGGTAACCATTTCCAACTGAGACCCTTAATATTTCTCTTTAGCAGTTGTATAGAATTTTTCCCTTTTCCAAAAAATTATAAAGAAAATAATTAATGGAAAATTGTATTTTCCTTACAATATTTTCAATTATTAAGAAAATAAGAAAAAGCCCCAAATCCTTGCCAAACAAATTATTGAAATTCCGAATCTAAAATCTATTTTAATTCTCATGTTGAAGTAAATACCTGAATTTTATATTATATTGGATAAAATTTACCTTACCAAATAACCTAAAAGCTATATAAATGTACATTGAATGTATTTTGGAAGGAGGAAAAAAAGAAAACAATATTACAAATGACAAAATAGCGTCATAAAATAGAGCTATTTTATCTTTATTAGTAACTACGATATACTTGTTTAGTCTAAGTAGACGTGATATTGTCCGAAGTATCACTTCTATAAGCAGTTCAAAATTCAGGAACACAAAAGATGTGGAAAATATATCGATTTAGCTGTGGCAATCTGCCAATTCTTCCTTCGTTGTTCATTTTGAATAATAACAGAAGAACCAGGAAAAAACCGTTTTGTATAAGTTTTCAAGTTTTTATATTCAGTCATTTTTAATATCTGTCCTCTTTTATGACAGTCAACTATCAACTTGATAGCTGAAAAGTATCCAACAATTTCTTGACATGGTATTGTGAATTGCAACTTTTCAACTATATAGAAACAAGTGATGAAAAAAACCAAGGGTTTTTAAAACAGCACATTTTCAAAATAATATAGTGTTTCATACTAAGTATTTTATCGGAATATAATGTTGAAGCTGCAATATTAACGTTTAATTTAGGAAATATATACGTTGGTGACTAAGTTACTGCTTACTTATAAAAACTGTAAATTTTTAATTTTTAAGCCCTATTAGCCCCCCTATGGGGAAGTTTGCCAAATTTCTCAAGGATATAATCCTCACTAAGGATATAATCCTCACTAAGGATATAATCCTCACTACTTTTTTAGGTTCTAGGAATTAAATTGTGAATTCCACCAAAATTTGGAATTTTACTTAGAATTTTACTATTTAAGCAAAAATGGTTAAAACTGAGAGACACTTTCTTCAATGTAAAGAACCCCTTTTAAATTTAAAAAAATCTTTTAACATATGTTAAAATATAATGTTGGACCTTTAAATTTTGTATATTAAGGAAAAAATATTTAAACAGGTATTCAAGTTACAGGTGTTTAAAAATAGCAAAATTTCAATTTTCGAGCCCTTATAGCTCCTGAACATGGGCCTTGACAAAAAATTTTTGTTAACCGACTCCTACTAATTTCTGAGGATCTAACTCCTACCAAAATTTCAAGACCCTAGCTTAAAGCGTTTAGAAGATATGCAGGGCCAAAAATTTTGCAAAAATTGAGTTTTACATAATGGTAAATTTTGGTACCGTATGGCATACATTTCAGCGACATTTTTCTGTAAAGTTTATAAAAGCAGCTCTCTTCTACCGTTTTTCGATTGAAAATAAACCTAACAGAACTCTTGTTATATTAATTTAAATATAAATATATAAGAAAAACCTTTACCACATGTAGAAATATAATTACAGAACTTTGAATTTTGTATATCACTAAAAAAAAATTTGGACAGGTATACAAGTTACAGGTGTTTAAAAATAGCAAAATTCCAATTTTCGAGCCCTTATAGCTCCTAAATAGAGGGTTTGACAAAATAATTTTGTTAACCGACTCCTACTAATTTCTGAGTATCTAACGTCTCCCAAAATTTCAAGACCCTAGCATATGATGACTATATCCTAGCTTTTCAAAAGATGTCTGGCAAAAACTTTGCAAAAATTGAGTTTTGCGTAATGTTAAATTTTAGTACGTTATGGCAACTCATTTGCCTTATAAAAATTTATAAAGTTTATAAAACCAGCTATCGTTTGCCGTTTTCAGATTGAAAATACATTCAGCAGAACTCTTGTTATAACAATTTAAATATAGGGCTTTTTCCAACTTTAGGGAGCTGTAGCCCTGTAACAGGTGGGGCTACAGAAAAAAATTCTTCTTATTATAAATTATTCTTATATAATTTTTAATTTAATTCAAACAATACAAACTACACAAGGTAAGTAAATAAAATTTTATTTTAAAATTTTACAAATGTCAAAATAATTAGTTAAATTCACAATAGAAAGTTATTTTTTCAATATTCACAATGAAAACAAAATTTTTTTCAATTACATTTCACAATACTAATTCTTTTGATAGTTAATAAAAGTTTCCAACTATTAACTATTTGATAGTTGACTGTCATAATAGAGGCCATAAATTTTATATTCGAATAATCTTCAGTTTATGAATCTATATTTTTACTATACACCTTTGAATAACGGATTTTAACGGAAAATTGTTTTTGCGCGTCATCTATTATGTTATTTAAGAGTTAAGTATTTGTTTAATTCATATTATAATGAAGACAACTTACGATATAAACTAAGTACTGTTCAATAGAGTGAGATTTTGAGCCAAGACATTTTAAGACTTTTTCAATATAATTTCATTTTTTATTTCGATTCATTGAATTCCTTTAAAGGTTAGGATAAAATCACAAGAACGCACAAATGTCATTCCTTAAATATTTGGATATTTAAATTAAATTTAAAAAAAAAAAATTATATTTTATTAAATATTGCCATAAAATAAAACCATTTAAATAAATAATTTAATACATTTCTTTAAATGAAAAACAATGTACATAGATATTTACAATGCTTTAGTTAATAAATTATAACCTATATCGTATTGTACCTATTTGCAGTATAATACCGACATTTAAAAAATTGTTAAGAGTCAAAGCATGCGTGTTTTTTAAATAACAAATTTATGTTTATTTTATGCTTTTGTTTTTAATTGATCAAACATAATAAACATTTTGTACCTAATTCAAAATAAACAAATTTACTAAAGCCGAAAAATATATATTTTTATTAATAAAAATTTTAATTTTAGTGTTTATAAATATATAAACACACATATACACATATATATTTTTTAAGGAAAAATTCAATAAAACAAAAAACATGGAAGGACTACCGAAATTAATTGGAATGGACTTTTCAAGTAAAGTTCGTATAAAGCATAATGTACCACGTTCACATTACATACATAATGGTTATTTATTTCGTAAAACTCCAATAACTGGTATTGGAAATGAACCGTTAGAAGAAAATTCAGTATCATATTTAAAACAGGATAACGCTATTTTGTATGTAAATTCTTATAAAAAAAACAATGGCATTTAATCGTCAAAAATTACTTTTAAAGATATGATCCAGTATTAACATATGGACGAGCTCAAGTTAAACGATATCCACCGTTTAGACCAAATTTTGTTAAATTTGATAAAATCGTTCTGACATTTTTTGCATTTTTTAAACAATCTGTACCAGAATCTGCTAAAGAAAGTTATAGAGTACGTCATGTTAATATTTTATATTTTTTAGAAGATGATAGCATAACTGTATTTGAACCTCCAGTATTAGTAAGTTATATTGTAAAATAATCTTCCTATAACTATTGAAGTTATAAAAATTATTATAATTTCATTTAATTATATTTAAATAAGGTCAATTGAAAGAAACTTTTGAACTTTTTTTATTTAAGAATTGCGGAATACCCCAAGGACGTTTAGTTCGAAGAGGAAAAATTGCCAAAAATTGTAATGAATATTATTCATGGAAAGATTTTAATATTGGTATGGATATTGAAATTAATGGATTTGTTTTACACATAACTGATTGTGATCTATATACTAAGGTAAATAAAATGCTTGATTACATATTTGATATATAAAACATCTAGTGATAATCTTATAAAAATACATAAGGCATATTTTTTAGGAAATATTATTTTTTTTTTTTAAATTTTAATTAACAATTTTTTAACTTTTAAAAACAAAGGATTTCCTAACCAGTCAAGGTGTAGACTTGAATGACGCTGAAACATCACCAGCAGATCCAGAGGAACTCAATAAAAAAATTATGTTATGCGGAAATGGCGGAAGTACATCTGCCAAAGCAAATGATAAATTGAAAAGACTCTTGGAATTTAGTGGTAAAGTATTGAAGTAAGTGAACTTTTATTAAAATGTATAATATGTACCAGACGTACATCAAGGCGGTGGGACATAAATTCTTAAGTCTTAAGTCCCATGGGCGTTATGACCCACTTAATTGGCAGTATATATTTTTAATTCTTTTAATTTGTTGAGAATTTTAGTATTTGGATTTTTAGAAGGCAAAGAATAAATATGCTATATTTAGTATTAAGAAAATAATATATATGTAGATATATTAAAACTGTCAGTCAGCTCGATATATCATATAATTTATTTTTTTAAAGCTAAATTATTAGGTGAGCTATCAAAATTCTCATTTTTAGTTTTAATTCTCATTCCAACGCCAATTTGTTTAAAATTGATACAGATACCAGGGAATTGCAAATGTAGTGTTTTAATCAAAATTTACGTGTATGTTTATGTGTATCTGACTAATGGAGTAGTAGTAAAGACACCGTTTTCATGTTGAAGGTTCAAGCTCCGGTTAGGTCATATCTAATAACCAAGTATCGTAAAATTGTATAATTATATCTTAATATACCGGGGTTTGAACCCGAGATATACCACATGTGCTTACCACTACGCCATTGGTCAGATATATAAATATATATAGGAATCTTATCTAATTTTGCAGCAATAAGACCAAAATAAATTATCTCTGATTGTCTTCTTATAAGATATCAGTAAATTAATATTATTTAGCATTAAATAATTACATTTAATAATTATATAAGAATATATATATATATAATTTTATTTTCATTCAACAATAAAGATTTGATGTTATACTAGATGAATCGACATTAGAAAATGATAATACATTAACATACACATTATACTACTTTCTGGAAGATGATACAATTTTAATTAAAGAATTACATGAAAATAGAGAAGGACGAGATCATTTTCCGCTCTTTTTAAAACGTACTAAAGTACCACGAAATTGGAAGAAACGTCCATGTGAATAAAAATTAAAATATACACATTATATTGCGATAATACAATTAAATTTATTTTTAGTATATACTGGGACATGTTATTTAGAAGTAAGTGATCATGAAATTGATGAATACTATCAACCTTTACATTTAAAAGTCGGGGATACAGCTTTTATTTACGGACGAAGATTTTTAATATTAGATTGTGATAAATTTACACGCAAATATTATCAAGATGTTCTTAAAATTACTCAACCAGATAGATTGGTTATTAATTTACCTAAAGTAGAAACAAAAAAAAGGGTAAGCCTTTCTTTTAATTTAACCAAAACAAATATATATATACATATTTAAATTAGACAGTTTTTGAAAATTATTTACTTTGTATATATATTTAACTTTGAATATTTTATATTAGCCAATACCTGACTATTTGGGATTAGGTACTCCAGAAGATTCTTTAGCATCATGTTTTGGACTTCGCCCGAAACCTCCAAAAAAGGATGTTATAAAATATTTAAAAAATACAAAAAAAGTAAGTGAATCTATTATAACATTTTAAATATGTATTGATAATTGGTAATTTTTTAGATTTTAAGATATGCATGCGTTTTGGATTCACCTCACCCAGAAGACTCAATACGCAAGTTTGTTCTATCGTACAATTTAGCAGATGATACCATTGGAATTATGGAACCACCGATCAGAAATTCCGGAATTATTGGTGGAAAATTTTTAAAACCTTTAAGAATTCAAAAACCTGGATGTGATCCTAACATGCCAATTTACTATAGTCCAAAGGATATTTATATAGGTAAAATTAAATTTGGTTTAAAAAATATTAAGTCAATGGACAATTTTAAAGCTCAACTTTTTTGTTTTTAAATATTTATTCCTGATATTCCAATATACAAACGGTTTAATCAATACAAAAAGAACTATTATGATTTTTTTAAAGAACTACACGTATTTATAAAATATTATTTATTACTTTTCCATTTATAATGTATCGTTTGTTTTAAAAATTTTATAAAGGCGCACTTTTAAATATTAATTATCATCGTTTCTGTGTTGTTGGAGTGGACTTGTTCGTGTACAAATACATGAAGCAACACCCCGAACTCTTTACTGATGAAATCATACACAATGTTCAAAAGCATTTACTCTTGGCTGGCGAATTAAATAATGAAATTAAAGTAAGTATAAATTAAATAATTTTACACATTAAATATGTTTTCAAATGATACTTAAATAATGATTTCTAAAAAAGAAAATTAAATATTCGATTAGTAAATCATAAAAACTATTTAGTCAGAGGTTGTTGTGTGTCCATCCTTCTAATAATGCTAAGATTTATAGCAATTGCTATAAATTGTTATAAATATAGAAATAAAATTTTATGTCCAGTTTGCAGATGCATTGCTCAAAATTCTTTGAAATTAGTTGAGTTCTAATAATTTTATTTTGCAAGGTCAGAAATCTTATAGCCAAATTTTCCCATAGTCCCATTGGGGGAAAAAAGAAAAATTCGCTTGTTGCCACTCGCGAACATTACGAACAATTTCATATCTTGCCAAACACCCTGTACATAGGGTAGAAGCAGTCTGGCTGCTCCTAATACCCGTCCGGCTAAGTACCCAGCCCCTTAACACAAAATAGTCTATAAATAGTGTTTAATGGATTTTATAAACATGGACCTGTTTCAAGTTAAACATATATCTTCTATCAAATAATAAAATATAAAATCAAAATTTCAAATTAAAAAAAAAATTTCAAATGCGTAAACAGTATCAATAGCGAAGGTTATTCTCGCACTAAGTTATTCTGGAGAAACGCAAGTAGTAATAAAACGAAAAAGTTCCTAAAATTAAAAAAGGGAGATCTCAGATTAATAACAGAAAACAAATTGATTTTTTATATCACCAATTAAATTGTGAATTCAACCAAAATTTGAAATTTAACTATCTTAACAAAAATGGTTAAAACTAAGAGGCACTTTCTTCAATTTAACGAACCGCTTTTAAATTTAAGAAAAACTTTCGACATAGGGATATTAAAATATAATGTTGGACCTTCAAATTGTGTATATTAATAAAAAAGATTGGACAGGTATTCAAGCCACGGGTATTGAAAAATAGCAAAATTTCAATTTTCGAGCCCTTAAAGTTCCTAAACAGGGGAGTGACAAAAAAATTTTGGGAACCCACTCCTATTAATTTCTATTGATATAACTTCTCCTTAAATTTCATGTCTTTAATTGATTGAAAAATTTTTCGAAGTTTTGCATAATGGTAAATTTTAGTACCGTATGGCAACCCTATACATTTGCCTTTTTTAAAAATCCTGTAAAACCAGCTGTCTAACCGTTCTCAAATTGAAAATATGTATACCTAACAGAACTGTTATAACAATTTATATATAGTCCGACTTTGGGTGACTGTAGCTCCAATGAATTTTTTTTTTTGCAATACCTACCCGTATTTTCTTTTCTCTATTCCAAACGATGTAAAAGTTTTTGTAAACATACAGGTGGACATACGGACGGACAGACAGAGTGAAATTATATTTTTATACACACAGTTTTACAAAATCTTTTGAAAATGTGCTAAAAATCACACTTTTGTTTATTATTGCTAGCTGATTTTTGTAAACTATTAACAAATAATAACTTTTAATTTTTTAAACAGTACAAAATGCTTTTTTTTTTATAAAACAAACTTTTGCAAACAATTTGAAACTTTTATTCTAAACTCGCTTCTGAAAAAACATGATTATTTAAGTATGTATACATTGTAAATTAATAACTAAAAAAAAAATAAAACATTAATAAGTACTTTGTATGTACTTATTAATGTTTTAATTAAACCAAATGCTAATCATCCTCCAAATTTGTTTTTACTACAAACTCTAATCTACCATTTACCTAGTACCATTTATTTATGCTTATGAAGTATTAAAAACTATAAACTTTGATATCCAAAATTTTTCTATTCGCAATTTAACAATTTTTTTTAATTTTTTAGGCATCAATAGAACAAGATATAGCTGTCAAAGACCAACCAATAGATGAGGAACAAAATTTAATAACACAAGTAAACGAAACAGAACCTTGTAAAATTACTGAAAATACATAAGATAACAAATATATTACTTAAATCAGAAATAATAACAATTATGAAAAACAAACTAAATTTTTAACACTTCGTTTGCATTATAAAAAAAATTAAAATTATAATATTTTTTAAACTAATGAAAATATAACAATTAAAAAAAAATAAAAATTATACTTTAAATTTCTTTATCCGTAAACATCAATTTTTTCAAGTATCAAATATAAATAATAATGCTGACACGTGAGCGGTGAAGCAACAGCATACAAATTCAAAAACCCGACCGGAACTAATACTAAACTAAACTTTTTGCTAAATAAACACAGATAAGGATTCTTAAATGAATCTGGCTGGGTTTGGTAACTAATTGAATTGAATTTCATATCAAAAAAAAAAAACCATTGCTAGCAGGAATTATGCGACTAAACACTTTTAAGACCTAAAGAAGTACATATTAACAGCAGTAGCGTAAATATAAACAAAATTCAAGTATTAAAATTTAAAAAGGGTAAAAAATTGTATAATTATAATTTACCCAACATTATTATCTTAATTTATTGAAGTTATTAATTAATTTAACCTAACTTTGAATTAGTATTATACATAAATCAATTTGTTGGGAAACTGACTTTGATCGTTGCTCAATTGAATTAAGATTACTTAGTTTTAAGACCTGAAAAGGTTTAGAAGGCATTTTTATTTTAAAACAGAGCAGAGCATGAATTGTCAAATAAAATCGAGTTTTAAGCTGACTTAAGTATGCAGTTGCATAGGGCGCTTTTTTATATATGAGAATAGATCTGAGCTCTGAACAAAAAATGAGCACGCTCATTTCAATCAGATTTAATAAAAAAACACGATTCGCAAAAATCACAAGTTCTGAACGCTCAGAGCTAAAAAGACAGTTCGGTTTTTTTTGACAGTTCATGAACTGCTCAGATATCAAAAACAAAAAACGTCGCGTACAAAATTTAGATATTTGCTAAGTTCCTTTTACAGCTAGTCGATCTATTTTGCTGTAAAACAAAAAAAAAATTTGAACACGCTCTGAGCGTACTTTGAGTTGAAAAAAACACAAAACAGATAATTTGGGTAATCTGACCACCACAAAAAAAACACAATTTTTTTTATTTTTGACAGATCTGATTTTGCTCTGATTACAAAAAGGGAAAACCCCCAATGGTAACCGGTATGTACACAAACATTTGTAGCAAATAATGTACATTCCAGTAGAGTGATCGTATCTTGATTGTTTTACAAAGTTGTGATTCGTGAGAGATAATATATTCCAAGTTTCATTTTTGAATTCTTCCGCACATTTACGTCATACTTCATAGTATGAATTTTGTAGACAAAAGTCAAAACAGTTTTACTTTACTCGTCATTTTGACAAACAACTACTGGCGATTCGATGAACTAAGATTTATTTTAAAATTTTTATAAATTCATAATTATAACACAGAAAATTATTAAAAAGATAGCAAAAATTATTTTAAACGATTGTCAGATTTATCTGTATCAATAGATTTACCTTTAAAAAAATTAATATTCAAAATATTAAATAATTTTACAAAAATATATTTTCATTATTTTTATTTAAACATATTTTTAAAATAATTGATATTTAAAACGTTTAAAGTCACCTTTATCCTATATATGCATATAAATAGATGGCTTTAAAACTTTTTAATTTTATTTGACATTTGTCTACAAAATCGCAAGAAAGTAGATGAAATAGATCTACAAAAGTAGAAAACATGCCAAATATATTACCCTATAATCTTTGTACCATTGGCATGATTCGTAAATTGATATTTTTGTTTGTACATTATTTACTATTTATTTTTTTTACACATTCATTAATGTTGGAAAGTTCTTTTTTCAAGAAAGAAGTTCCAATTGGTTCATCAATTCTATTTAACATATGAAAAATATGTCCATGCATTAAAAATATGACATTATTTTTAATTAATACAATTGTATTTTTCCGCTTTTTATATGACGTTAATTATGATGCGACAGATTTAATTAAATCAATTAAAAATTTTTGAACACTAAAAATGGGTAAATAATACCATCAATAAAAATTTAGGTTATTTTATTAATAAGTACAAATTGATTATTAAGTTTCAACTTTATTTAGTGTATAAGCGATATTTAAAACTTATTGATTGGTAGTTCAGTTACTATGCTTGTTTATTGATAATACATAATACAAATATAATTATTTCAAGAATGCCCTAATAATCCTGTAGCCAATCTTTCAATATCGTCTAAACTCATTTCTTTTATTCGTCTATCAAAATCTTTCATAAATTCTGCTGTTAATTTTTCGGATTGCTGTTCATTATAATATTTTCTAAAATTTCTGAATATAATTTCTTTTAAAGGATCTGGTTTTTTGACGACCTTAAAAAAATAACTAATTAGACTTGCATTGAAAAAAAGATTAGCTAAAATTATTACCACAGTAAGCCTTGAATTATCTGAAATGGGATATGATGCAATTTGATTTTCATCACATAAAGCTCTTCCCATTAAAACTATTTTCTGATGAATAGCAGGGATATTTAATTGTTTTTCTATTTCATATTTTAATTCCAGTATTGTATTTTCTGGTTGGATCTGTAAAAAAAAAATTTGGTTAGTCTTCACAAGTAAATATTTATTTCAGCAGCCTACCACAACTGTGCATTCATTTCCTTTAAGCACTTTTATTCTTAAATTCATTTTTATAGAATGTAATGTTTACAAAACTAAATAAATTTCTAAAATTTATATTTAAAATTGAAAAAAATTTGAAAACTAAATGCTATTTGTTTTGAAAGATGAATGGCCAAATCAAACAGTGTTACTTAAACTATCTTTATTAAATGGGCAAGTTTTTTTTATTATGGTTTGTTTATAATTTTTAAAATTTACAAACAATCATTTTCAAAATTCTTATCAATTATTGGTAAAACAGATAAAAATATTACTTTATTAAAGTATTTTATCAATTTATAAATTAAAATAAAACAGCTGGCTTACATTTTTGTAATTTAACTTTTTCCTATAATAAATTTTGGATTATTTAAGTTTGAAAGCTACTTTTAAATTATTGACAACTAGTCCAGATATCAAAATAAAAATACATACAAAATACACATTTCTGCTTTCAGTCTCCATTATAATATATATTTCCATAAGTCATAACATAAAACAACTCCACTTGCTTTTTCGTTTTATTAAATTACCTAGTAAAATAGTAACTACATAAAAAATGGGTAAAACGTCCAAAGATAAACGTGATATTTACTATAGATTAGCAAAGGAAGAGGGTTGGCGAGCTAGAAGTGCATTTAAGCTTTTGCAGATTGATGAAAAATTTGAAATATTAAAAGGTTCAAATGAAGTAAATTAAAATTAGAAGTTAAAAAATTGTTAAATTTTTAAATAGATGTAGTCAGAGCAGTTGATCTTTGTGCTGCTCCAGGTAGTTGGAGTCAAGTTCTTTCCAAAAGATTATATGAGAAACGAGAAAATCAAGATGTTAAAATAATTGCAGTTGATCTTCAAGCTATGGCTCCATTACCAGGGGTAACACAAATTCAAGGAGATATTACAAAACTTAGTACGGCCAATAAAATAATACAATATTTTGACGAACAGAAAGCGCAATTAGTTATATGTGATGGAGCGCCAGATGTTACCGGCTTACATGATATTGATGAATATATACAATCACAACTTCTTTTGGCTGCATTAAGTATAACAACCCATGTTTTAGCTCCAGGTGGAAATTTTGTAGCAAAAATTTTTAGAGGAAAAGATACAAGTTTACTATATTCGCAACTTAGAATTTTTTTTAAACAAGTTTCTATAGCAAAACCAGCAAGCTCCAGAAATTCAAGTATTGAAGCATTTGTTGTTTGTCAAAATTATTCTCCTCCCGAAGGTTATATTCCACAAATGATAAATCCTATGGCTGATGATGTTAAACTATTAAGTAAATTATTACCTTTTTTTTTTCATTTATAAATTTTTTTTTTATTTTTAAGCTGAAGAAACAGATTCTGAAGTAAATCGTCACATTATACCATTTATCGTCTGTGGTGACTTACGAGGTTTTGATTCAGACATGTCCTATAGTTTAAATGTAAATTATTGTAGTTTTTCAAATTTAATTTTAATAAATCTTTTTTTTTTTTAGTTACCAGACGACACTATGCAATACTCTTATCGCGAAGTGATTCAAAAACCTATTTCTCCCGCATATCAAGAGATCTTAGAAAAAATGAAAACTTGCTCTTTAAAAAATTCTGCAATAGTAATTAATCGAACAGAAGAAAATTCTAAAGAAAATGAAACAAATATTGAAACAGCTACAAGCTCATAAATCTTTAAAACATCCAAATAAACAACCTAAAAATTATTTTATTCAACTTTGATTCTTTATAAAATTATGTTTAAATATTTCTAAATTTGCATGAGATATCACAACGTCCATAAATAAAAGTTCTTCATTCTCAGGATCCGATTGACTATCGGTTACTGCAGAATTTTTGTAAAGCCACGACATTTCCTGACCACCATTTTTAACTTTTATAGAAATTCGTTTCCTATTTGTAACTTTTAAAATTTTTGCTTCAATTAATTTAAGTAGATCAGATATTCCTGTAAGAGTTTTAGAAGATATGACACACAAATTTTTATCTAAATCACTAGGCACATTGGTAACTAAGTCTATTTTATTACCGACATTTATAACTTTGTCAGAAGAAATTGTAACACCTAAATTTTGACACTTGTCAACTATTAATGATTGCAATGTTTTCTCAACATGTAGTTTTTGATGAATATAATTTTCATGTGCAAGATCTTGAACATGAATAATAATATCAGCCATCATAGCATCTTCTAGTGTGGATATAAAACATTCTAGTAATCCAGTAGGAATATCTGACATAAAACCAACCGTATCCATAAAGATAACTTCTAACTTACAAGGAAGTAATCCAGCATATGCAGTAACATCTAATGTTGCAAATAATTGATTTCTTGGTTGAAGTGTTTCTTCATTTGTCAATGCTTTAATTAATGAAGTCTTTCCTGCGTTTGTATAACCAACTACTGCAACTATTGGAAATTCTTTTTGCTTGCGTTTATTTCTCAGAAGTTTTCTAAAATAAAATTTTTATACATAATTATTAATCTGAAAAAAAAGTTTGTACCTGTGCGCTCTTATTCTCTCTAGTTCCAATTTTAATTTTTTTTCTCTATTTCTTAGCATTTCCTTTTGTGTATCATTTAAATAATAAGATTGTTTTCTAGAGGAAGAAAAATTGATTTCTTTATATTGTCCCCATATATATGGAATTTCAGCCATAGCTACTTGTATTTTAGCTTCAGCGCTGGTTGCATGTAATCTTAAAATCTGAATAACTACTGAATAACGATCCATAACTGGAATTTTAAATTCATTTTCTAACAATCGTTTTTGTACTAAAGAAAGCGTTCCCTTACTAATGAATAAGCATGTTATCTAAAATTAAATTAAATAAATTTTCATAAGTTTATTAAATAATTTAAATTTAATAAAATTACCTTATTACCTTCGGAATTAATTTGACGTAATAAAGTTTTTAATTCCTCTAATTTTCCTTTGCCAAAAAGATATTTTTTTTCAAAAGTTTCTACTGGTGTCAATACAGAATAACCTACATTCCAAGATGGAATTGAATGTATTAGAGATTCTGCTTCCGTTAATTGTAAGTTTGGCTTTATAAGAATTTTTTTTGGACCCCATTTTATATAGGGCTGAATTACCATTACGTTATGTTCAAAATTAATTTTTCGGACAACATTCAAAGCATTGTTAGCAAGGGTGTCATATTCACTAAAAGATAACTATTTAGATTACATGAAATTTTAAAAATAATTTTATTTGTTACATGTCTTCAATAAGAATTTCTTCATTTTCAAAATTATTAAGTTCACTTGTGGATACATTATTAGGTTTACGACTACCAATTCCTTTAACACCCATATTCTTTGTATACTTTAAACGACAGGTTAACTCATTTTTAAAAGTGTTATTTACAATTAAAATAGGTCCATTTGTTTTAAGTCGATGGTGTTTTGTTAGGTTATAAAATAATGTATTGAAAATTCTGCTAAGGTTCATTTTGTTTTTAAAAATTTTTCTCCTTTAAAACTGTGTGTTTTTCTTCAGCTGCCATCCAAGCAGCTTGACAAGATTTAGTTCGATCACTAGTTATTTTGTATGCTAATACAGTTGCAATACCAGATGAAATAAGAATATTAAATTTAGAAGGATACTGAAGTTTAAGTTGTAAACCTTTTTGAACGAAATAACTTCCCGAAAATGCTAAAATAAAAATTGTAACTTAAAAGATTTTATTAATCACATTTTTTGTTTACCTAAACAAAATGATGCAAGTCCTGTGAAAAGAGATCTTGTCATGCAATCCAAATATGAATCAAATCCTGGATGCTTATCTCTTTGCTGATCTTTCAGTTGTTTAATATCATTCATAGCAAATTAGTACAAAAAATATTTTGAATCTCCAATCTAAATTATATTCGTTCTTTAGAAATTAGAAAGTAAAATTTGTTATGAAATGCAT